>CM052661.1:106227133-106296521 GCA_028533165.1 Leontopithecus rosalia
CAAGGACAGAACATTATATTGTGGGGAGTTTTTGAGGAAGGAAAAAGGAGTAATTTTTCTCTTTAACATCTACACTGTAGTGCTTCCTACTTTCCTTCCTATTAGAAAAATTGTGCGTGTTGGTTATTAATTGCTCATTGCTGATGCTGTGTTAATGTAGCCGTCATGGGAGTGCACTCATATCACTAGAGCTCTGTATGTGATCATATTCACATAACACTAACTACTGATGACAGAGTTATTTCACCTGCAGCTCAAATTATTCTTTTTCCATTGGAATGCAAAGCAAATCACTTTAGAAATGTCTTGTGTCTGTTTACTGAGAAGTCTTTATTTAAATGGGAGTCATTTCATACTCTGGAAGGTCTGAGCCTGCTTGTGTTTTCTTTGTCCACCTGACAGGAGCTCTGCAGGAGCCTGCAGGTCACCCGGAGCAGGACGGGGAGGAGCTGAGCCGAACCCTCCACCTGGAGGAGGTGGTACAGGAGGCCGCGGGCGAGTGGCAGACCCTCACCCACGTCTTCTGATTCGAGTCGCAAGTACACCTTTCAGAACGTTTCTGAAGTTACATTTTGTGAAGAACAAAGCACTTGGAATCTCTGTTTTAAAGCTTCAAGTGTTAAAAACGTTACCACAATAGTTTTTTAGCTATAAAATTATCTAAAGAATCATTGTCTTTCAGAGACTCACAGGAAAAAAACTGGGAAAAGTGTCACCGCGTTGTTCTCTCATCTACAAATCACTGAACTCAGGTACTACAGTGGGCAGTTTCCTCCTCAGTCTCCTCCGTGGCCAGTGCGTCTAGTCCACAAAGCAATTGAGTCTTACTATTGTTATAGTGTGATTTCTTTGTATTAGCAAAGACAAAAAAGCTAACATGGCAAAGTATGTAAGATTTTTCTTCATGCTTCCGGTTATGAGAAGCATAGCTTACAAAGCAAGTGTAAGATTGGTGCATGAAGTTCACAAGATAATGTTCCGACGCACAGGGAAGTTTTTTCCACTCTTTTCTCTGTGCATTTTGAAAATTAGTAAACATTGACTCCTTTTAGTCTACCATAAGTTAATATAACTGATACCTTGAGAGATGGCTGGACCAATTCTCTCTCCATGACAAATATTTAATAATTAGTTACAAGAATGCAGTATCTGGGGCGTCAACACAGGGACTTGAGTAAACCTGACCCACAAATAAGGATTCAACTGTCCACATGGGCTGGTGACACGCTTATTGCATCAATCTATGATCAGGTACAGGGGTTAGATCATTGCAGAAGCACAAGCCATACATCGCAAGTAGGAAATCACAGAATTGTCTGCTAGGAACAGGTAACCGTGGCCCTGTCCACCTCAACAAATAAGAAGCATATTTGTAGCTTATGGTTTAGAATCCATAAAAACCCCATGACTTTCTCTTTGTGCATAAACAGATGTATTTTTGATTTCAGGGAATTCTTCAGTATCGTCAATGGTGCCACATTAAACATGTCCCAAACCAAATCCCACCCGTGCTGGGCAGAGTGCGTGCACGCCATTCCTACAGCATTCCAAAGATGGAAGGTTCTTTACTTCATGTTGCTTTTTCCTTTGAAATTATTTATATGTTCTATATATAAATACATATGTATATAGATATATGGGCCTCTGTGTGGCTGAACAGTATATTTTGTAAATATAAGCACTGGTCCTATTTGCAGAAAGAGCGTCTGAGTGTCACCTCCCCACGAGCACTTCAGATCAGTATTGCATTCATTTTATTAATAAATGGATATCTTTTTCATTGTAATATAAAGCTGGGTTTTATTTTTTTTCCTGAAAAATAATTGCCTTTATTTTCTCTCATTGCCTCCTTGGTTTCAGAAGAGAGTAGTTTTATTATAAATATTGTATGGACTTTGTATATTAAGAGAGGAGCTCATTTCAGATTCCTAAAGAAATAGACATTTTACTGTTATTTTGAAAGGGCATCTTTTGATTTTTGTTGTTGTTCACTTTTGGCATATGTATATAAGTAATACTGATGGTGATATAAAAACTTTTGTTATGTGAAAATATTTAAGTCAGAAAATTGTTAAATAATATTACTTCTTTTCCAAACTATTTGTCTATTGTATATTTTTTTAAGAAAAAGAAAAGCCTGATTTGACTTATTATTGTGATACTGGACTTCTTACCAGTCCGAGCTTTCCTTCCTTGAATGTCTGTGTGTGAACCTGGCAGTAGTTGGCATATTCAGAATAATTGTAATTGTGCTAGAGTTTTAAAGGTTCTGCTTTTAATGCACTTTTTATTTTATAATTTTGTATTGAAATATTTTAGAAACGTTGATTAATTTTGGTGAACAAATATCCCCAAAGTTTAAATTACTGGAATTTTAAATTTTTGTTCTTGCTGGGTTATTTATTTGGATTTGAGCATTAAATATCATCTCAGGACAGCTCTAAAAGGGGTTGTTTAATTCCTAATTGTATAGAAAGCATAGTTTGGTGAACTGTATTGGTTAATTAACTATTTAAGGCCTTAACAGGTGAATCTAGAGACAACTTTTATTTTGGTTAAAGAAAAAGAAAATATCAACAATTCAATTTTGTGTCTTTTCTGAATTTATTAGCAGGCAAACATAAGACATTTTATGTATTATTTTGATTTACTTCCTAATTATAAAAGATGGTTTTTCACAGAACATTCCTTGAAAATATAAGGTTTTGAAAAGACATAATTTTACTTGAATCTATGTGGGGTACAGGTGGATCTTTTTATTTTACTGGTTGTTTTAAAAATTCTAGAAAAGAGATTTCTAGCCTCACGTATAACCAGGGTTTTGAGGATAAAGAACTGTATTTTTAGAACTATCTCATCGTAGCATATCTGCTTTGGAATAGCTATAAATAAAAAATGAAGTTAGGATATGTGATTAATTTTTTTTGTTTGAAAATATTTAAGATAAAATAGTTTGGCATGTAAGTTAATCTCAAGTTCAGATATTTTTAAGAGAACTTCAGTGGTATTTTTTTCACCTCTGTGAAGTTTGGAGGAGCTTACCCCCAGAATGTCCCCTGGAAAGGTGTCAGACTTTAAAAATCAGGGTGTGGCTCCGCCACAGTGAGTATCCCGGGCCTATGCCACAGCTGCTCCTGTGCCCTTTCGCTTGCTGTGTTCAGCAGCACGCAGTCATTTAGGAGCCTTTCGAAAGTTCCTAAGTGTCTTGATCCCGCTTTTGTGCTCAGGTAACTGTGAAGCACTTAAGCTGAAAGAATGAATTGCCTTTGCAAAGATAGCAAACATGAAGCTGAGTTGCACTGAGGAAGCAGGAGGCACGCAGCGTGTGTGGAGTCCCGGTGGCTGTGTCTCCAAGGAACAGCGCAGATGAAAAGAGACCTTCTTTCAAAAGTGCAGATGCCACCCCACCCCCACCAAGCTGTACTTTTGCCCCTTTTAAAAACTTGAGGTGCTTAGAAATTCTCTAAATAGAAGAAATCCTGTGACACGGCCTCTGCCAGCCAGGCCAGTGGGGGCTGATCAAACGCCACCCTCAACTTGCTGTGTTCTTTGGGTGGGACATGGAACATCTGTGCTTGTCCAGCACTTAATCAGGGAGTGTTCCCTCATGCATACTTTCTACACCCCATTGTAACTTTTTAAGGAAACTTGAATTTTGAAATTATAGCTAGTGTTCTGTGTCTTCCTTTGAACTCTTATATCACATTTATTACAAGAAATGCATGTGTTCACACAGGTACAAGATTTTTTAAAGTAGAAGTGGATTTCTGTTCTTGCTGTGAGTTTTCCTCTTTTTAGAAGAATATTTGTAACTCCTTAGGATACACATTTTAACATGAAATGACCATCACACAGATTTATTTTGATAATATTCAAGATAAAATAGTTTGGCATGTACATTAATTTCAAGATTTATGTATGTAACATTTTTAAAGGAAATTTTTAAGATACATAGAACTGCTTTCTACTTAGTATTTCTAAGTCTGTCTCACGTCTGCTTCTTACATTTTTTTCTGAAGCTTATTTCAAAATTAATATCGCCCTCCCCCCCAAAAGAAGTTAAACCAAGGGTTGATCATTGCGAATTTATCCCTTTTCCAAGATCTACCGCATAGGAAGTAAGTGAGGCAGAGGTGCGATTATGCAACTGTTACTTCTGAAGGAAGAGTTCTCTCTGTGTCACTTAATCTGTGTTCATGTAACGTGGGTACTTTGGATCTTTTAGAATAAAATTTCAAAAGTGCCTACATACATAACCCAATTTAATGTCATATCTCTACTTGGGGCCTCTACATCTTTACCACATTCTAATGAAAAGATCATATGCCAGAGGCCACAGAGCTGGCATCTTCTTCACTGCGGAGAAAGGGGGAGCCACAGAGCTTTGTGTGGGTGGAGATGCCCACACTTGCCTAGAGAGACGTGTTCTTTGTCCTGGGGGTTGGGGGGCTCACCCTCTGTGAACCGATTCCCTCCTCAGACTACCACGCACGGATGAGCACACGCTCACCCTAACAGAGACCATGGCAGTTCCTTATACGGATGACTAACAACGAAGGCACTAAAATAGGTGTTAGTATAAATGGCAGGAGCAATAGGCAGTCAGGAGAGATTTTTCTAATGAATCTTTTTGTGTGTAACACTTTTTACAGCATGAAGACTTTTGTATTCAATCAAGATTTGTATCATAATTGACGGATTCTAAAGTGGCATAGGAATTCGTTCTTGATTCACCACTAAAGAAAATTTTTAAAGTTAATTTTTTTTTATTTACGGAAGAATTATCTTTTTATCTTCGCTATTGTTTCATGGTCTATTTATACATTGGATGATATTTATTTAATCCAGTTTTGTACTAGAAATGGATAGTGATGCCGAAAGCCATTGCGCTGGCTTTAAAAATAATAAAAATAGTTTCTGTATTATTTTAAAACTCCTGTATACTTATTTGGGTTCTGGGTGAGTTACAACTGTTTAAAGATGGACACTTCCTCTAGGTCATGCTTGGCCTGGCTCAACGCCTAGGGCAGTGCTGAATTGACCATTGGTTCAAGCCAGGGCATTAAATCCTGGAGGACGTCCCCTGCTCCTCCTCTCTGCTTTCTCTCTGGTTTGAAAGGTGTTGAAGAGTGAGCGGAAGTGAAATGCACATCCATCATAATTTCCCTGTGTCTGTTTATGAGATATGCCAGATCCTGACTTCCCAGAGCACCCATGGATTTACTTTATATCATCGGGTTCTTTTAAAATATACATTCATCTGTTTTACTGTGCCTTACCCTTCCAAACTGTTAAAGAAGTCTGTAGTTGAGAGAGTCATCATCCTATTGAAATAAATTAATGATGTATTTTTTCTTGGATCACCTTATTCCTGGCACTGAGTAGGGACTCCAGACATTTTTGGACTGAAAAAGTGATAGTGACTTCCTGAATGTGGCCAAGAGGGAATGTTAGGAAATTGCTTTACTGTTCTTTCAGCTTGTTTCTTTGCTTGTAGGAGCCATATTGCTCTGATAGATTTTGAAATAGAGTGGGTGAGGGAAGGGCTTTTTTAAACTATCAGATTATACAAAGTGTATTCCCACGACAATGGATTGTCTCAACTACTGGCAGTGCTTTACCAGGTGAGTTTTACCCAGAGGCTAGGCTCCCTGTGCGAGTGAAGAGAGTGCTCTTCCTTAAGCAAGAGCAAAGGCTTGCACCTGTAAGTATGCTGTGCGCTTGCATGCTGGGAGGGAGGCGGCCTGTGCCCCCACTCATGAGCTCTGCCTCTGGCGCTGCCTGTCCCAGCCAGTCACATTCTCTAGGCCTGGCTCCTCGTCCCTGGGGTGAGTTGATTGACTTTCTTGCTTTTCAGCTCTGCCTTCTACTTCGATTCTCAGTTAACCGGCCACGTGGCATTGGGAGTCACTCTGCATGGGCCCCTGGCATTTCTGTTGGTCCTCTCCAGATGCTCTTGTTGGGCTGCCGGGGGATGCCTGCTTCTACAAAACCAGACCATTCATTCCACCGGGGGATGTGGAGATGGCCTCTTTCTCCAGCGTGAAGGGATGCTTGCTTACCGATCGGTGTAATCAAGACACTGTCACCCTTCGTACCAAAGGCTGGGTAGGCGAATTTCCAGTGTCCCCGCTGCCTTGGCCTGAGCAGCTGAAATTCCGCTCCCCAAGCTCAGCCCCTCCCCCACCACACCACCCACTGTGCAGGCCTCCCCTGGCCCAGTTTGTGTGGAGCTTTGGGGATGGGGCTGTCTGGCTACCCCTGTTACTGTGAGTAAAATCCCTTTTGTCACCCAGGAGCCTGTGTCTTCTGCCAGCAGCCAGGAGGCTGGGAGGCTGTCCTGATAGGAAAGTGGGAGAACCTGGGATGCTTCACGGCTGCTGACACTGGTCAGCTCACTCTGGAGGCCTGGGGACAGCCCTGGCTTAGCTTATGATATGCATGGAAGTTGTTAAATAAATGTAACTGATATTCCACACCACCCACAGTGCTGCCCCCATCATTGAGGACATTCTCTTGTGACTTGGCACCTTTGAAACATTCAGTCCCTTAAGGCCCTACAGAACGACAGATGTCACTGGGCACACCCACAGAGACGCCTCACACACCCCTTCTACCAATTAGCAGATGCTTCCCAGTGTTATTATTCTGGGCCAATGAAGAGAGTTGTATGTTACTATTTTAGTAATTAGAACAAAGAGATCATTGATTACCTTGGTAACCAAGCTCTATAAGAAAGAAATTCTTAAATTTAACATGAAGCAGCTCACTTTGCTGATAGCCAATTTTTTAGTAGTTCTGGGTAGCAATGGACAACAGCTGGCCAGTCTGCCTCCAGATGCTCCTTTTATTTTTGAGGTAGGGTCTCACTTTGTCTCCAGGCTGGAGTGCAGGTGCAATCATGGCTCACTGCAGCCTCCTCCTGGACTCAGTGATCTTCCCGCCTCAGCCTGCCGAATAGCTGGGACTACAATGCACACCCCACACCTGGCTAATTTTCATTATTTTGTTAGAGACAGGGTCTTGCTATGTTGCCCAGGCTGGTCTCAATGTCCTGCCTACAGGTGATCCCCACACCCCAGCCTTCACCTCCCGAGCAGCTGAAAGTATGGGTGTGAGCCACTGCCCCGGCTCTTCACCATGCACATTTTTTCCAGTTATCTTTCAGTTACCTTTGCCAACTTTAGTAATGCAGTCTTTGTCTTTTTTCTTTTTTTTGAGAAAGGGTCTTGCTCTGTTGCCCTGGTTGAAAGGCAATGGCAATGGTATAATATCGGCTCACTGCAACTTCCACGTCCTGGGTTCAAGTGATTCTTCTGCCTCAGCCTATAGAGTAGCTGGGATTACAGGCACACCCCACCACACCCGGCTAATTTTGTATTTTTAGTACAGACAGGGTTTCACCATGTTGGCCAGGCTGGTCTTGAACTGCTGACCTCAGGTCATCTGCCCCCCCTCAGCCTCCCAAGCGCTGGGCTTACAGATGTTAGCCACCACGCCCGGCATGTTCTCTCTCTCTCTCTCTCTCTCTCTCTCTCTCTCTCCTCTCCTCTCCTCTCTCTCTCTCTCTCTTTTAAGCAGTTTCAAGCTTACAGAAAAGCTGTAAGGAAAGAACTGAGACCTCTCCATAGACCCCTCTCGCACTGCCCTCGTCTGAGTGATGGTGTCTTCCATGTACCACGCTGGCCATAGCCTGGTATTGTAGAGCTGCCCAACGTGTGTGGCAGGGGCATGATCCTAAGGGCTTTTGCCACAACCTGCTCAAGGCAGGCAGGCTGCTGACCCTGGGGAGCTAACAGCCTGGCCACCATATTGGAAGGTAGATTTAACACAGGATCATCTCTGCTTTTCACATGAACTTTAAATCAGAAGCGGGAACTTAGCTGAGAGGTGGAGGGGGCCTGGCTGCTGTGGGAGGTGGCGGAAGGAGTCACTGTTTTATGGATGCCCTCGAGTCTCAGCCTATTAGCCAGCTCTAGGAGTCTGTAAGATTCCGAAGCCAGATAAACAAGCCATTTCCTGGTGGTGGGAAGTTGAGGTAAGAGGCTGGAGAATGGGGAGCCCTGGCCTGCCTCTGAGACGAGGCCGGAGTTGCTTGGAAGGTGGATGAGAGCGCAGGTTGAAATCATCCTGCTTCTACAAAACCAGACCATTCATTTCACTTCTGCGGCCGGTGCGGTCCGCGTCTCGCGCTGGAGAGGGCTGCAGTGGTTAACACGCGCACAGCGTCTGTGCTGTTGGGTCAGCCTTCGCCTCCCTATCACCTCGTTTAGGATTTCAGTGACTAGCTGCTATTTACAGTAGAGGAATCGCCGCAGAGACGCGTGCCGACGTGAGGAATCACCATGGAGACGCGTGCCGACGTGAGGAATCACCATGGAGACGCGTGCCGACGTGAGGAATCACCATGGAGACGCGTGCCGACGTGAGGAATCACCATGGAGACGCGTGCCGACGTGAGGAATCGCCGCAGGGACACGTGCCGACCTGCTTCACTTCAGTGTCTTTTTCCGCAAAGAGGTAAGAGTACTGCAGAGTCTTGGGTTTAATTCTAGCGTCTTGCCAAATGGTGGCTTAGAAAACATTTGTTGTTGCATGAGGAAAAATAAATTTCTGTTATGGGCAGAATCGTGTCCTTCCAAAAGGTATAGTTTTTGAAGCTCTAACTCCCAGTGTGACTGCATTTGGAGACAGGGCCTGTCCGGAGGGAATTCAGGTTCAACCAGGGCAGAAGCGCAGGGCTCTAATCCAGTAAGAATTGTGTCCTTATAGGAACAAGACCCCCAAGGTCTCTGTGCCACGCGGGGACACAGCAGTCCACGGAGAGGCCTCGCCAGAGACCAGCCCCTTGATCTTGGACTTGCCACCTCTAGAGCTGGGGAAGTAACTCAAGCCACCCCGTTTGTGGTGTTCTCTTGTCCGTCCCGAGCAGATAACACAGCCCCGATTAAGTGATGGCCTTGCTCTTCTGTAAAAACTGCCCGGCGAGGACTCAGTCACTGTTGTACAGTCTCCCTCCGACCCTAGTCTGTCCTCTCACGTAATCCCGATTCCACCGGATACTTCCCGCTCCAGGCGTGGTCATTCACCACGGTGTCTCCTGGGCAACCAGCCGCTGCCCGTTCGCTTCACCACTGCCTCCTCGCCAGCCCTCCGTGGACATTTCGTTTTTCTGTGCGGGACCTTTACGCTCCACGCCCGGAGGCTGCTCTGTCAACTTCGTGCACGCTCCCTGCCCCTCCAGATGGGCGGTCAGCACGGAGCGGCAGGGCACTGCGCAGACGGAAGCCTGATCACGGTGGTTTCTGTGCCCAGCTCCACGGCCCCTCACGGCCCCTCTAGCCTCTACTGACAGTGGTCCTTACAGCCTGGCCGGGTGGGGGATGCGGGGAAGGGGGGAAAGGTCCTTACGGCCTGCGGGGGTGGGGGAGGGCCTTACAGCCTGCGCGGGCAGTGTGGATGGGCCTCTGCGTCCACGAGGCTGGGGCTCCGGCAGCCTCCCGCTTGGCTCTCAGCCAGGTAAGTTAATTTCTAGTCAGCTTCAGGAGAAAGGGGGCAGGGCAGGCCACTGCAGGCAGGTGTTCAGTGAGCACACAAGCTCCCTGGCTCCGTTCCCAAATATTCACCTATTGTGCTGTCATGGTACATGCTAGCTTATGATGCACCCTTGGTTTGCCTTTTAATGCATTTTCCACGTATGTTCCATTAAGATAGATTTTCCAACTAAAAGAATACAAGTTTCAAAATGTAACTATCTTTGCATGATTTTCCAAGTTCCTCGGTTGGAGGGGGTCCGGGCAGGGAACTCCAGCCAAGACAGGTGGGCGTGGGCTTTCTGCCTGCCATGCCTGCCAGGGGCTCAGGTGGCCATGCCTGCAGCCTCAGCAGTTTTTCCTGCTATCGCAATAAATGTAGTCATATTTCCAAGCTCCCCACCCTTGGGTCCTCAGGCTGCAGTCTGAGGCTCTCTGATCCCTGGGAAACAGGAGTGTGTAATCTTGCCCTCATTCAGCGTGGAGGGTCACAAATGCAGAGCATTTCTCACAGCTGCTGCTAGGCAGAAGGAAACCGGTGGTTCCGTTAAAAGCAAAATGAAGGCCAGGAGCGGTGGCTGGCGCCTGTAATCCCAGCACCTTGGGAGGCTGAGGTGGGCAGATCGCTTGAGGCCAGCCTGGGCAACACTGGGAGATCCTGTCGCTACAAAAAATATAAAAAATAGCTGGGTGTGGTTGTGTGCGCACCTGTAGTCCCAGCCACACGGGAGGCTCTGGCAGGAGGATAGCTTGAGTGTGGGAGGTTGAGGCTGCAGTGAGCCAGGATTGCGCCCAACCTGGGTGACAAAGCAGAATCCTGTCTCAAAAGAAAAAGAAAAAGAAACAAACAGTGAAAGAGACTTTAGTCTTGTCTTTTTGAAGAAAAGTTCTTGTGACTGAAGGCAACTGTAAGTAAAACGGTTCATGTTTCATGTCGTCCGAGACTCCTGGGTTCGAACCTGCAGGGGGCATAGACTGGAAGCTTGTCTTCAGAGACACTGAATATTATTTTCCCGGTGAGAGACTCAGCGTCCTAACCACTAACTCTATTCCACCTTCTCCAGTTGCCAGAGACCCTCAGATGAGGACGCGCTCCCACAGGCAGAAGGCGGCCCTGCCTGAAGCCCGAGGCACCCAGTCACATTAGGTCCGCAGACCCGGCTCTCGCTTGACGATGCGGGCCTGCGAGCTGCAGCCCGGGACACAAAAGAAGACACCCGTTCAAATTCCATTAAAAGTTTATTGTTTTATTTCAATATTCAGGAAGAGTGTACACTTTCTGATGAGCCGTCGCCGCAGCACGTGCTGCGTGGTGTGGCCATGGATGGATCGCAGAGCGCTTCTGCTGGAAAATGTGGAGGTTTGTCTGGAGTTTTGTTCTTGGTAACCCTCTCATCATTGAGGCTATATATTAATAGACGTTATATTAACCCCGAACGAAACATTCAGAATTAGAATGGGATTAAGAAGACGCGTTTTGGCATCACGCTGACTTCCTCATCTTCGTCCCCAGGGAGGGTGATGCCAGCGTGAGGCTCTTTGGAAGGCCTGTCACGGGTGCGCTAAAATCAAAAGGTGGGTCAGTGGGTTAGGGAGGGAAGAGCGAAGGGAGGTGTCAGCGGGTGTTAGGAAGGCTGCAGTCAGAAGAGGTCTTCTCGGCGCAGCCCCCGTGTCTCGGTGAGTAGTTCGGGAGCAGGTGCACGCCTGTGCCTACTCGCTACGACGCGTCTTCTGGGAGGAGGCGGATGAGCCGGTTATCTTCTCAGGGAGGGTTAGCGCCGCCGCTGTGCACCGCCGCTGCCAGCACGCCTGGCCACGGTGTCTAAGGGCGACCTTTGCGGCTGTGAGGCTGCCCAGAGGACTCCTACCTTCTGCTCCAAGTGCGCAAGTCTTCCTGGACTCTCCGGCTGTGGGCTCTGCTTCAGAAACGGGGTTGTTCATAGGGGCTGCTCTGGGGCCACCATGCAGGGTAACAGTGGCGTCCAGAGGCCACCTGCTCGACATCTCCATCACCAAATCTCCAGGAAGACCCTGTTTCTGTGTGAGGCCATTGCCCAGCCCACGTTTGCCTCCTTTTCCTCCCTCTGCCACACTCGAATTCAGCTAATTGGGGTGTGTGGGCAGCCGCGGCCTGGGGTCGTGCCCCCCCTCTCTATGCTGCCCCACGTTGGATTCTAACAGCTGCCCAGCCCACATGTCACATACCAGAAGCTCCCACATGTAGTAAGCCACTCCTCGACTGTCTAATCCTGTTAGGAAAAATGAAATCTACTTTAGGAGGTGAGAGGAGACAGGAAAAAAAAATGGGAAGCGTGGATGTCAACAGTCCTCTCTGCCGCCCTCGTCCTCTGTCTCTGCAGCTATGCGCCTCCATGGCAGTGCCCAGCAAAAGCGCGAGGATGCCGCAGCCATGGCGAAAAGAAAGTCCAAGGATGGAGGGTGAGCGTGGAGAGACGCCTGTGCACCTGGCCCGCGGAGACCTGTGTGCGTCTGCGGGCACACTGCTGGGAAAGGGGTATGATCCGCACACGGAAAGGGACTGTTTCCATTTTCTCCATGTAACTGTTGGCCAGAGATTGCTGCAGGCTGCCGTGTGCCCGGCCCTGCTATGTGCACAGCTCCACAGGCATTAGGGGAAAGGGCGTCTGCTCTAAGTCGGTAAGGGGTTCGAGTGGATTAAGGTTTTAAGGCAGTTATTAAGAAGCTGAGGGCAGGAGTCTGGAACTAGGTAGGTTTTCAGCGTCTAGCCATGGGTGATCCAGAGCGACTATCTCTTCCTCCCTGAAAAGGAAGAGAGAGGAGTTAGAATGAGAACCCACGGCGTCCTCCCAACCAGCATTCCCCTCTTCTGTGGCCCAGGTGGATGGTGAGCCACAGGGTGTCTCTCTCAGCTGCATCTGCTGATGGAAATGGCACCACAGAAAGTTGGTATTTTCATTCCATTCCTCCCGACCCCCCTCAGCCAATGCTAATTGAATGTTCAGTTCCGTGAGAAAGATTCCCTGGAATCTGACTCTCAGGTCCCAGGTAGAGGTGCCTGTCATAACACCCTCTGCGTAACAACGCTGCGCTTCTGTGGGCGAAGGTGCAGCCGCTGCACTGCTTTGAATGAACACTTTCTCTCTCTCAGCTAGAGTCCAGGGCCACCGAGGGGAGCTGCCAGTGATGACAGGAGCAACTTCTTTTTCCAAGAGACCAGAGCACACCCCTCACTTCAGGCACAGAAAAGAGCAAAGCCACATGTCCATCCCTGGAGATGACCCTCCTGTGTGCCATCCCATCCGCCACGCCAGACAAATGAAATGCACAGGGAGGTTTGTCTGCAAACTTTGACTTGAAGGGATCTTAAAACCATGCACTTACATGTTTTGGGGACAAATAGTTGGCAGCCAACTGAGATGGCACACAGGTGCCCCGTGGCCCATGTGCAGAACACAGGTGCACCGTGACCCACGTGTAGAGGCAGCCAGGCACGGCATCCCTCTAGAAAGAGGCGCGTCGATCACTCAGAACGCCGTTTAGATTGACGAAGCAGAACAGAACTGCACTTTTTTTGCATTCAAATTTTTATTCAAATTTTGGTCTCTCTCCTTCGGTTCCCCTTTTTTATGAAACGATCAATTTTGACTAAGAGCCCCCAGAAAGCAAGAGAGAAGAAATCTGCTCTTTACTGTGGCTGATCAGTAAGGAGCTGACACTGTCCTCATCTAATTCGACGTCGCCCACCAGAGCCGACACCAAGAGTCCTTACAAAGAACAGGCCAGGGTGACAGTTCTGACTTCTCAGGGGGGTTTCCAAGTACATACTTAGCTTTATAAACAAGCCTCTCTGTTGCAGTTAAACAACTCACTTAAGGGATTTTGTTTTCACAACGAAAACGTTTCTGAAATTCTAGCCTGGGGGAGCCGCCTTAGGAACCATCTAGTGAGACTTCCCTCCCAAGACAGGAGGCCCCTCGGGGGCCAGCCTCTCCCTCAGGAGTGTGGGTTTTTCCTGTGTGATCCTGGCTTAACTTGAACATCGCTGGCGATGGAGCTGCCCTCTGGAGTAGCCCAGCCTTAGGACTTCCTGGGAAGTGGTAGAACCACTGTCCTAGGAAGCCAAGTGACTCCCTGGTAACTCACTGATAGCATCTGAACTTTCTTCATGGCCCTTCTGACACTGAAAACGGTGGGCGCCTTGGGTTTACGTTTTACCAGTGAGCCTACGATTAGTGGAGCACCATGCAGGAAACCCGATTCCCCTTTTCTCTTGTGCTCACCACCCCCACAATCGGCATCCTATCATCCTCTCCTTACAGCCCAGGAGCCAAAGCTTAGCCAATGGAGGGAGCCAGGATTAGCACCTGGCATGGATGCAGCAGTCACGCTTCACTCTATTATGTCTTGCCACTTGGAGTCGCCTGATCTAGGCATCTGATCCGCCCTGGGCTCAGGTCAGGATAAGGCTGAACTCACAAGGTGAAGGCTGGACTGAACTCCTCTCTCAGAACAAGAAAGAACAGAGCCTCCTGCAAAAGACATACTCCTGTCTCTGCTTTGACGCCTCACACCACGGAAACACTATAGGTGGGAAAACGTTCACATGTATGTATGTGGAAATTAACGCACATGGAACTAGGAGGCTTCCTTGATGTTCTGATGTGGTTCCCGAGTGATGGGGGACAGGCATAGTGTTTCTACCCAGTTCCCCGCTACAGTGCTAGGCTTCCAGATTTGAGTCTTTTCCTCTCAGTACCGATTTCCAGCAGCACCACAAAGAACAGGAAGGAAAGATGGAAAATGGCGTTAAGTGCCATGGAGTTCCTGTCCTCTCTACCTGCCTGCCTCCAAACCCCTCATCTCTGTGGGAGCTGATTGACTCACGACTGGAACTGCTTCAAGTCAACTCATTCAGTCACATGGCTCTGGTAGGCCAGCTTTGAACTTTTATGCAGTAAAATTTAATTACAGCCATATGATTTGAAATTTGCTTTAATTTGCTACATGGAAGCTTCCCTTGAACTCTACAGAAATAGTTTTTAAAAGCTGCTTACCAAAAACTTCAGGGAAAACATTGAACTTCTTTAAGTGAACGCGCGGGTGGAGCGCACTGGTTATGCCTGCACAGTGCGCGCACATCTTCACGCAGCGTTCTGTTCCTCAGGTGTCCTTGGTAAGCTCTGGCTTGCAAGAATCTTCGAGTGACCGCTTTAAGCCTTGCACAGATTGCCACGAGCAGAACCTTTGCTAAATGGGGCCCCTCCCTCACCTGGGCCTCCCAGCAACGCTGAGCCAGCACTTAACATCCTGGGTGTTCTCACAGTCCTTAATAAGCTGGTAGTGGAGTAATTACTTATCCAGATGGGATGAATCCCTATTTCCCAGGTGAGCACAATGCCTGCAAAATCATCACAGCTGCCAACACCTAGTTCACCCTCGGGCGTTCTGACTCAGTCCCAGACAGCGTCTGCGCGGGCATACCGGGCGATTCAGAGGCAGCTGACCTGCTGGCCAGGTGGGGTCAGATGCTGCTCACCCGGGAGCCTCGTCTCTGCCCTCTTGTGGCCACATCCCAGAACTGCAGCAATGAGCCACATGGTGGCCGGGAGGCTGGAACATCTAGAGAACTGATTTGCTAACTCAGAATTTCCGTTGAGGAGGGGACTCTGCCGACCACTTTATCTGACGTAAAGCATGTAGGCAGCTCAGTGACACACCACTCCACAGAGTGAGCTTTTCCTAAGACCGGCTGTCCTGAGAGCAGGGGCTGCGCCTGCCTCGCCTGCCGGTTGCACACAGAACCTCCCAGAATCGAGGCTCACAGCAGCCATCCTGCCCTCACTGAGGACGGGGGCTGGGGAACGTGTCTGTGCCCACGTGGATCCCAGCTGCAGGGCAGAGCCAGCCACACACCCAGACTCACAAAGGTCAGGTGCCAGAATGCATGAGTGTGTCCCACACAAGACCCTTCCTCTCAGCACCCTGTGGGGACCCCCAGAGGCCTGGTTCTCTTCTGAGATGAAAACGCAAACGAAGGGGCCTGGAGCTTCCTGTGCCTCTCCTTTCACTTCATGAGAACAGCTAAGACTGAAGGGTTTTCTGGGTGACGTTTAACAATAACGGTGACTGCTTATCTAAGGAACCCGTTTGTCACCACCTTTTACCTTCACAGTGATTCTGTGGGCTGAGTGGGCGTGTTACCTCCATTTAACAGATGAGAAGACCGAGTCTCATAGGCGGCTAAGAGCAGACCTGGCCTTCGTCCTGGGTATGGTGGCTCCAGGTCCTCATAAACCGATGGGACACTCCCCACTCCCTGCTGTCTCTTGGGCGTCCCCTCCTGTGGCTCTAGGGATCTCCCCTCACACCCACGTCTGCTTGGCTCCTGCTTGCTCCTGAGGGCTCTAAGGGCAAGGGCACACTGCAGTCCACCTGGGCCCCAGCCCTGTCCCAGAGTTAAGGTCAGCCGCCTGCTCTGGCTCCTGAACCGGCCCAGCTGCAGCCCTTCCTCAAGCACCTGCAGCTCCACATGCATCTCGGAGAAAACCTGCGTGCAAACGCGGATGGGCACTGCCCCCTGCGCCCCGGCATGCCTGCTGGGACAGAGCATGCTCAGGGCACAGTGCGGCGCTGCTGAGTCAAAGGCAGCCACCACCCTTGTGCTCAGCTCAGCTGGCGTTCGTTGCTGGGACCCCCTCAGTCCCCACTCAGTGACGCTGAGCAGAGGGTATCTTACCAGCTTAAAAATTTTGGAAAGTGTGCCCTGGGCATCGACTCCCTTGAATCCCTTGTGAGCCGATTTATAGTCGGACGCTCTGCCTCCGTAGCCAAATCCTGGTCTCTGCCCTTCGGCCCCCTGCAAAGAAAGACCACAGAGCTCAGCCTCTACCCCAGGTGCAAGGCAGTCTGCCTGAGCCACTGAGAGCTGCCACCAGGGCCCCGGGGAAGGGCCCAGGCCCTGGACTGGGCTGGTGAGTGGTTCAGGAGCCACGGGCCAGCCCTGAGCTGGGGGGGCGGGGCGGGAGAGGCGGCTCCCGGGACCTATCAGGGTGTTGGCCACAGACAGAGGAGGGCTGTGGTTTGGGCGGAGGCTCTCGTGGCTCCCACACACATAGTTAAGGATCTACATTGTTTGGGGAACAGCTGCTTACCTTTGCGCTGTGGGGTGGTCAAGAGAAGATTAGCAAACAGGAAGCAAATCAAGGTAAGGAGGCTCCTGCCTACCCGTGTTTGGAGGACTCGCACCTGGGGGCTGTGCCAGGTGTGGGGCCCATCCCGGAGGCCCCTGGAGGGCCCCGGGCCTTTCCTCGGGGCTCCTTGCTGGTAAGATTTTCACAGACTGGATTCTGGTCACATGGGCCCTGCGGTTCTAGGATCGATTATCTGGGGGATCAGGAATCCCTGGCCTTACCAAAATGTGGAGGCTCGTTCTTTTCTAGAGTCTAGAGACAAAATCCTGAGCGTTCTCCCAGGCATGACAGGAATCAGCCTCCCTGGGCCATGGCTTGGACTGGGAGCAAGGCCCTTGACAGGAGCCTGGAGCTGCTGAGCCGGACAGAGGGAGGAGGCAGGCCTGGCCAGCACGGGGCGTGGGGATGAGGGTGCCGCGTCTCAGCTCCCGCCTCCCAGTCCCCTAGCACCTTTCTAGCTCCTCCAGCTGTGTGACCTCGGGCAGGGGCAGGAACCTCTCTGAACTTCAATTTCCTCATCTGTACAAGGAGGTTATGTGAGCACACGATGAAGAATGCATAGTGATTCAGTCCCCGGTGGGGGCTGCCAGCTCTAGACTGTGGTACCCCCTGTGGTTACGGACGATCAGGCCGCCCCGCCCTGGCCTCGTCAGCCCCGGCAGCCCCTCTGGCTTCCTCATGGGCCGTGTGACTGAGGGGCTTCCTGACACACACGGGCGTGGTGCTCTGGGACCAGCCCCTTCCTACTGTGCTGTCTTCTCAAGTGGGAAGTCCACCGCTCGCTGTGGGGTCTGGGCGCGGGGGATGTTAGCCACTGGGGCGACGTGTCCTCCCGTGGTGGCTGCACTGTCTGTGGGAAGGCTGACTGTGCTGTTGGCTTTTTAGGGTAGGATCTCAGGTGGCCTTGTGAATCTACTAAATGGTCAGGGTCCTAGACTCACTTTGTGTTTTGCCAACAAGACGTGGGAGCCTGTCCTAGAGCCCTGAAGACTTTGTGGAAGCCGAACCAAACCATCTCCCCTGCACCAGCCTGCAGCCAGTTTCCACGTCATTAAAGTGTGTTAGGACAGGGAGGACCTTGACCAACCTAGCCCCCCGCTAATTCAGAGGGCTCCAGGCTTCCAGAGCACTGGGCTGCACCCCGAACCTCTACTGGGCGCCTCCTGCTGTAGAAGCTACTTCCAGTTTTCATCTAACCTGTGCTTAGGAGCAAGCACAGTCACTCAGAACCCAGGCTTCTGTGTGAACGGCTGATTCAGGGGCTACCCCGTGAAGTGAGGGACAGAGGGTGCGTGGCAAGAAGGTCTAAGCACACGCATGCGGGGACAGCCAGCCTCGCCTTTGCGTCCTGGAGGTTTCCAGGGTCCTGCGCACACTCTGATGGCGGGGGGCGTGGGAGGCCAGGCTGGTGGTCCCAGCCACATGGCAGAACACCACTTCCCCTGCACATGCTCCGTCATTCTGTCTCACTCTATTGCTTTTCTCCAGAAATGGTTTTTGAGAACTAAATCTGGGGACTGACTTTCAGATTAAGAATCTGCTTGGCCTTTCCTCCTTTCAAATCCTTAGTCACATTTATCTTTGGGCAACTTAGAATGTTCCAGGATACACACACACAGTTTAGAAAGAGAAAGTGGGGCTTTCCGCAACTCCAGACAGGAGAGGGTCCAGCAGCGCTGGGGACAGCCAAGCAGACGAAAGGCAGAGAAGGGTTTTGCTTGGAAAAAAGAAAAATTCAAGAAACATTAGTAGGACCCAAAAAGGAGAAATGCAGAGAGGAATGCAGGGGTTTCTCGTTAGCTGCGGGGCGGAACGGCCTGTGCGGTCCCCAGCGCTCCACATTCAGGGAGGATTCTGCGTGCGCCCCAAAGTCCACGCCTAGAAAATTAAGAGCAGATAAAGCGGTAGCTCAAGTAAGATTTCTGGGCCAGAAATTTCATTCTTCAGTGTCATCTGTCTCCTGCTGGCACAGAGAATAAACCATGAATTGGCTGTGAGTCCTGGCCCATGTACATTTCTACGTGACTGCCATGGTCTGGCAAATTCCTTCGGTCAGAAAACGCAAGTCAAGTGTGCATGAATGTGAGACATTTCAGGAGACAGCTTAGCTCAGAATTCAGCGTAACAATGTGTGGGACTAACACGGGGTCCGCGTGGAACCCTTTCCCTGCCATTCTCTCAAGTGCTGCTTCCCCTCCTCCTTCTTTCCCACTTTCTTTCTCTTTTCTGTTCCTGTTCTTCCTTCCTGTTCTTTCTCTTGTTGTCTTTTAAAGTGTATTTGTTCATTTATATGATGCTTATTAACTGAGCAGTAAGTGTAGGCGGGCTCTGTTCTAGAGAATAAGGGCGTTACAGTTTCGGAGACAGACAATCGAACTGCCGTCTGTTGGTGGTTATTTCTCCATTTTATTCTAAAATTAACTTATACAGTAAGAATCAGAGCTGGTATTTGCTACTAACTAAAGTCTGTAAGTTGCTTTGAATATGATGATTGGCATTTTAATTTGGCTCACACACCAAGTTTGTTCACTAGAAAGTTCAAATTGGGCCGGGCGTGATGGCTCACACCTGTAATCCCAGCACTTTGGGAGGCTGAGGTGCATGGATCATGAGGTCAGGAGTTCAAGACCAGCCTGGCCAAGATGGTGAAACCCTGTCTCTACTAAAAATACAAAAAAATTAGCCAGGCATGGTGGTGGGCACCTGTAATCCCAGCTACTCATGAGGCTGAGGCAGAGGATTGATTGAACCCGGGAGGCGGAGGTTGCAGTGAGCCGAGATCGTGCCACTGCACTCCAGCCTGGGTGACAGAGCAAGACTCCATCTCAAAAAAAAGAAAGTTCAAATTGGCCATTTTAAACCTTGAAAGTTTGCTTTGAGTATTAGCCTAATATTCCTAAGGAAGATTTCCCGGATGGCAGAGGGCTATGTTTTAATTATTAGTAAGACACACACAAAACCAAAATCTCTGGATTAATGAGGTTACCGTAAATTGAGCAACTCTGTTCGTTAGCAGAATGATTTTTCCGAAGCGGATGTCAGTCCCTGGGTTACTGAGCTGGCCCAGCCAGTCCCACGTCCACCCTCAGGTTCCTGGGGCTTATTTTCGCATTGGTTGTGTTGGAAACAAGTTGAACATTTTCTGGGATGGACGTGGTGTTGCTGCCTCCCTGCGAGGGAGGCCAGTCACTGGGAACCCTTTGGGAGAAGAGGGTCCGGCCTTGCAGGGCCAGGTCCCAGGCACAGAAGCAGGAGACCAGACCTGCCGGAAAGGAAGGGCCCATGTCCTGTCGCCAGTGAAAGAGCGGCTGCCGGGTCACAGCTGTGGGCAGAGAGGTCTTGAGGGGAAAGAAAGGGGGGCGGGGAAGCAACCGAAACAGAGCAGGACACAGAAGTTGAGGGGATGTGAGGCCCGGGATGGAGGAGGAAGCCGACGGAAGTGCGCTGGTCACCTACCCAGCTAAATCTGCTCAGGGACAGTCCTCTCCCCTGCATGAGGAAGACAAAGAAATAATGACATGGTGGTCAGTGAAGGGAAGGTCCTTTCAATAAACAGGAAACACAGTCAAAGCACTGCAGAGCCGAGGCGGCAAAAACAGCTTCCATGGGAGCTTCCAGGGGGCCGCGTGGCTGTGGGAGGGCGGGGGAGGGTGCCACGGGTCTGCTGGCCTGTTCTCCCTGGGAGCTGCCTGGTAACAGGCTTTGGGATGAACTCAGGTAGCTCTGAGCCTAACGTTGTGTTTGGTGCATTATGGAACTTTAGGGAAGCTCTATCAGTAGAGTGATGGATCGAAACATTCCAGGGTCTTACCTTTCCCTGCGATGGGGGTGGCGTGCGAGGCGTCACCTGCAAAGACACAGAGAACCATAGGCTGCACCGGGAGCCCTGTGCCACCGCCGTGCGTGTCCTAACTGGATCCCGCCTGCTGCGGGTGGCTATAGCACCCATCAGCTGTCAGAAGCAGCCAGGTGCTCGGCCCCCCATTTCTGTCCTAGTTGGTCAAGGAGTAGAGACCTGAGACTGGAAATATTCGAGATGACACAGATCCTCCAGAGCACTCAGAAAGTTTCAGAGAAAACAGCTCCCAGAGCTTCGTAGCTGGGGAATGGGCCATCTTGGGACATGCTAATGGCGCTCACCCACTGCACATGGGTGGAAGTGGTGAACTTGGCTTCTCCGTGAGCCTCTCGGGGGCTGGAAGTAGCGGGTCCTCTGACACTCAGAGCTTCCAAGGGGATTCCCCCAGCTCTGGAGCTCCTAAACTCACCATCGAAACACCACCATGAAATGTCTGCTGCACCGAGATCCTAGAATTAGGGGTCTGAGGTTTTTCTCTTGTTTTTAATAGACTTTGTTTTGCATGGCACTTTCAGGTTTACAGGAAAACGGCAGAAATTACAGCCTCCGCAGGCCCGCAGCTTCCCTCAGTAGCAGCACTGCCTGCGGGCTCTCTCCGTGCTGTGCGTTCTGTGGGTTGGACAAGCGTGTGCGTGCCAGGCACCACTGCAGCCTCCGCAGAGCAGTTCCACTGCCCCCAAATGCCCTGCGCTCTCTCTGCTGCCCCTCCCCTCCCAGCCTATGGCGAGCGCTCTGTATGGGCTGAAAGCCTGTGTTTTGAGGCCAAGCATTACATGGTCGTCTGATCTCAAGAGCAGTGAGTTCTCTGGAGAACGCTCAGTGTGCCAGTGTGCTCCGTGGCAGACACAGTCTGGAAGCGCTTGTTTGGAACTCGGGATCGGGTGCGAGGGTTCCCTGTCTGGCCTCACCCTGATGAGGGTCCTAGTGCCACCCACAAATGTACAGACGTCCTGTGTGGATGACAGCAATGGCCAGCACCCCTCCTCCCCTCCAGTTTCCGCCTCTTCCCACAGACGGTCACTTACAATGTTCTTGAAGAAGTGGACTACGGGGTTTTCAGCTTGGGTCCGGCCGTGTGACTTCTGAGGCAGGGAGCCGTAGTGGGCAGTTCTCACCGCGTGGTGCGAGTCCTGAAAGACAGAGGCACGGCGAACTCAGGGCAAGTCCAGAGTCCCTGAGGTTTGTCCTCCTCGGGGAAGCTGGGTCTCTACTCCTTTGTGATCTGGGGTTTTTAAGGCTTTCTACTAGGAAGCCGCAGATGAGCCACAAGCCACATCTGGGACAGGTATGGGCGGCGGAGGGGGTTTGGCTGTGCAGCTTGCTGGCAAGAGATTTCTATCACCGATTCAGTGTCTGGCTCTCCTGAAAGCGTACAAGCAAATAGAGTGGAAGTGAAGGTAATTCAAGAGGGATTCCAGCTGAGATAGGGTCAGGTTGGGCAAAGCATTGAGAAAAATACCACGTAGCCCCAGGTTTCTGGGTTGAATACAGGAAAATGCTTGGGAAATACACACAGGAAAATGCACACCAGCACGAGGCAGGCCACTCACTGGCTCTGACGTGGCTATATGACATGAGCTGGCCTCCACTTCTCAAAGTCAGGGTCTCACGCGACACTGTCACCAGCCTGATTAGGGACAGTCATTTCCACATACTGAGTAAAAGGAAGCAAAGAGAGGAGAACGGCTGGGCATGAGTGCCCAGGGCTGACGGGTCAACAGAACCAGAACATTCTAGGCATTCTAGATCAGGAAAGATTGCACAGAAGACACTGACTGGTAAGCGCTGCGAGCTAACCTCTCACAGGGGGCAGGGGACACAGGGACAGAGGGGACGCTGCGGCTTTTATAGACTCTCTGCTCTCGGCTCAACTGAAAAGGCCCATCAGCGGTGAACGCCCATCGGCAAGAGGGCTGAACACGAGTTCTTAGGAAAGCAAAGGAGAGGAGATCAGGAGGAGCTTGCAAGGCTGGTTTTGTCCATGTCCCCCTCACTCTCTCACTGCTGCTCCCAGGTCCACTTGTTCAGAAACACCCGGCACGTGAGGAGCCCACAGCTCAGCAGGGAGCGGATGACTAGAGGTCAGAGGAGCTCTGGCCTGACATTCCCGCCGCCCCGTCAGCACAGAACACGGTTCAAGCAAATCAATTAAATGCACCGAAGTCCCCTGAAGTTTTTCCCTCCAGTCGCTGGGCTCTGCCCACCTTCACTGGGAGGACCCCTTGTTGTTCAGAAGATGGCTTTGCCACCCAAGCCCTAAAGTGCGCTTCTCTGGTACTGCATGGAATGGTGGGATTCACTGGGTGACAACGTTTGCAGAGGAGCGTGCGGCACTTTGCCTGGCCCTGACCTGGCTCACCTCTGAGGCTTAGCCGGGGCGGGGCTCCCGCGACACGCGTAGGGCTGAAGCTCTGCTGTCCCTGGGCTCTTTCCTGTCCCTCCTTCCCTACTCCGTCCTCTTCAAGGCAGCGGTGCCCAACCTCTCTGGCACCATGGGTGGGTTTTGTGGAAGACAGTTTTTCCATGGATGGGGGTGGAGGGCGGTTTTGGGATGAAACTGTTCCACCTCAGATCATCAGGCATGAGACTCATCAGGACCCCTGGAACACGCTGTTCCCCTAGGGTTTGCCCTCCTAGGGGAATCTGGTGCCACTGCTGACCTGGCAGGACGCAGAGCTCAGGAGATGATGCTCTCTTGCCCTCAGCTCACCGTCCACTGTGCAGCCTGCTTCTTAACAGGCCACAGACCAGTACTGCTCAATGGCCTGGGGGTTGGGGACCCCTGCTTTAAACGTGTCTTGCCCTCATCCCCAGACTACTAACCTAAGTAAAAACGGCTCCCCTGCTGCCCGAGAGGCTCCCTGCCCTGCCCACCCTTCAGGGTGAAGCCGACACCCTTTGTCCCCTGGGTCCTAACAGCGAGGCTTCCTATCGACCTTCCCAGCCTTCATCACCCAGAGCAGAGCAAGCTTCGTGAACAGAGGCAATGCAGTCGTCCCGCCCCTTCAAGGGTCCTGTGGGCCACCCTTGCATGCAGCGGGAGCCCTGTTAACAGGCTGGGCACTTCTGAGGGCCTGTTGCTCTGGCTGCAGCCCTGCCAGGAGCCAGAGGTCGGCCTTAGCTGTCCTCCAGCCTGCCCAGGGCCACACCCCCATGCCCTGGCCCTGCGGATCTCCCATGTGGATGGGCTGTGCCTCCCCTGCCCTGGGCCGCGCCCCCACACCCTGGCCCTGCCGATCTCCCATGTGGATGGGCTGCGCCCCCACGCCCTGAGCCTTGCACAGGGTCCTTTCTGTCTGCAAAGCCAGTCCTTCTGCCCTCTGTCTGGAACCTTGTCGGGCCCAGGGCAAAGGCATCTCCCGTGCACGGGGCCTGCTCAGCACTGCAAGCTCTGTTTTCTGCACCCCGTGGCTTGTGGCCTCCCCTGTGACAGAGTTGCGGGCACAGCAGGGTGGAACCATGAGCTGCTTGTCCGTCCCCTGCACAGGGCCTGGTTACTTCCCAACTGAAGGCCAGCAGCCAGGCGTGGTCCATGTTCTGAAAATATCGCAAAAGTGAAGCAGGCAAAATTCCTGCCTGAGAGGTTCTAAACGCATGAGGAACAAAAGAAGGGTTCCATTTTGGCCGAGTGCAGTGGCTCATGCCTGTAATGTAGTCTTGTATTGAATACTGCTCTGTGCTGAGTCAGGAGTCGTAACTGGTCACCGCTAAGCAGCCTTGTACACTCTCCTCCATAGGAGAAGAAGCATAAAATTTTGAATCAAAAACAAAACGGGAGAGACAGGAACCTGTTGAAACTTCAAGACGCACATCTTTAAGCGCTACGTCTACCAGATGAAGTTCCTTATCAGCTCTGACGCTAATGGCCTGAAATCACTGAAACAGCTCACGGTCTAGTCAGGCCACTTTGCCCATGGCGTTTGGGTAGTGTTTCTCTAGATGCTGAACTTTGGATTTTGCCTTTAAGGTACTTACCCTGTGATTAAACTAGAAAAATGCCTTAAACTTTACATGGAGGTTTTTAAAGGAATGAATGTACAGTGACTCTGCAGATCTCACAGCATCAGAACTTACTATGTTGCCAGAGATTCAATGGAGCATTGCAGAGATGCTGGCTCACATGCAAATTATGAGTACCTGCTTTGAATGCTAAAAGACAAATGATACATTTTTGTAAGTGATGGTTATAATGAATTTACTGGTCACTACATTGGTGAGGAAAAGGTAGTTTAAATCTTTTAAGGTACACATGATGCTGGCCAGTTTCACTGGAGCTCTTGGAGCTCTGATCAGGGCTCAGAAACGCTTGTGAGGAAGGCAGCTGGTTTATTGGTGGTTCTCACACAGAACCAAGAATGCAGTGAGCATCAGCTGCTGGATTAACATGGAGCCTATTGCGTTCACTTTTAATTCAGAGCCGACACTGATCTTCAGGGAGCGGAGTCATTATCATGGGATCATACACAGTTTTTGGTTATAGATGTATTGAAATGACTGATCTAGGATTTTGACTTTGGCTTTTTGCCATAAATCATCAGTTGCACAGATAATTTGAGGAATCTTAGTTACAGCTGCAATTACGTATCTACATACAGGTGACGAACAATTAATAAAACAACATGAACATTAGTATATAACAGCATCAGGGAAACAAAATGTTAGGAATAAATCTCACAGAAATGTACAGAATTTTAATGCTAACACTAGAACGTGCTGGTGGAAGAAATCAAAGAGGACTTACATGAACAGACATATTGTGTTCATGGAGTAGAAGACTCAACATGGTAAAACTGTTGATTCTTTCCCCAAATTGATCTACAGGTTTAATCAACTCCAATCCGCGTTCCAGAAAGAGCGTGTTTAGATATAGGCAGGTGGATCTAAAGCCGTATGGAAGTCCCGGGGAGCAAAAATAACCACACGGTTGTGAGAAGGAAACAAAGTGAGAGGCGTCCCGTTACCTGGTTCTGAGATTTGAAGCTACGGCCACTGCGGACGCCTGGAGTTAGGGGAGGGACAGGCACACAGATAATGGGACAGAGTGGAGTCCAGAGATAGACTCCCCAAATCTGACCCGCTGATTTTGGCAAAGACAATCCAGTAGAAAAAACTGTCTTCTCAGCAAACGGCACTGAAACAACTGAACATTCATATGTTAAAAAAAAAAAAACAACAAACAACAAGGAACCCTAGTTTAACCCCAGTCCACACCTCACACAAGATGTAACTCGAAAGAAGAAGTAGATCTTTATCTATGATGTACAACTATGACGTTTTAGAAGAAGCCTTGGGAGAAAAATCTTCATGATCTGTGAGTAGACACATCCTTAGTCCTGCCACCAAAACATCGTCTATACAAGGAAAAATGGATACACTGGACCTCATCAAAGTTTAAAAACGCTTGCTCCACAAAAGACACCATCAAGAGAATAAAAAGACAAGCTACAGACAGGCAGAAAATATTTGTGGATTCCCTGTCTGACAAAGGACTCTCAAGACTCAACCAGAAGAAAACAACGTGGTTTAGAAATGGACGAATAAACACTTCAGCAAAGAGGATGCAGGGAAGGCAGAGACGCAGATGAAAAGATGTTTAGCATCATCATTAGCATCAGGAAAACGCAAATCAAAACTGTGAGGCGGTACCGCACCCTTAGAATGCTGACGTAAAAAAACGCCACAATCCCAAGTGCTTCTCTGGAGGCGGAGCCACTGGGACCCTCCTGGATTGCGTGGGAGGGTCACTCTCCAAAACAGTCTGGCAGTTTCTTAGAAAGTTAACCCTATACTTACCCGTAATTTCATTTCCTGCTTTAAATACTAAAGGATGAATTACATGTTTTTGGAAATGGCTTTTATAATGAATATGTTGGCCACCAATCTTTTGAGGGAAAAGTAATTTAAATTGTAATGAAAACTTAATTTACACAATAACCTGTACATGAATGTTCATAGCGGGTTAACCCACCAGATTTCACTAAAAACTGCAAACAATTGAAATGTCCTCCATTGGCTGAAGAGGTAAACACACTGTGGTGTATCCAGGCCCGAGATGATATTTGGCAATGAAAATACAGAATCTTGATGCAGGCAACAGCTCAGAGGTGTCTCCAAGGCATCCTGCTGAGCAAAAGAAGCCGTTCTAAAAGGTTTTATACTGTGTGGTTTTATTTATATGACATGCTGGAAAAGGCCAACCACCCTGGGGAAGGTCAGAGCTGGGGGGAGGGAGCAGGGGGAGGGTGCAGAGTGGACCATGAGTGAAGGGGAGGTGGGAGGATTTGGGGTTGTGTGTCTTCATGACAGTGGTAGCTAGAAATCCGTACATGCATCACGATTCATAGAGCTGAAACCCCAAACAAGCCCACTGTGTTCGTTATTTTAGGAAACAGAATAAGGCCATTTAACAAGATCTGTCATTATAGAGCCAGGAATGGAATTCCTGTGCGCGTTGTATCGCTGTGTGAATTTTCTGACTGGCAGTCTCGGGTCTCCCCTGAAAGTGCAGGTGTGCCCTTCTGCCTTGGGGCTCCTTCTGGCTCCCCGACCTTTGCTTAGAGTGTCCTCTCCATCCAGATGTCTCTGTTTTCGGAAAATATGGCATCTTTTGGCTGCAACCCGCATCTGGCTTTGCACTGTCCTTTTTAGCTTTCTGCAAGCATCTTCCCTCTCCAGCTAGATTTTAATCTTTCAGCAGAAAAAAAGAGAAGCTTTTCGCAGGCTCTCCAGAGCTTCTGCCATTGGACTCGCACAGTCTGGTTTTTGGTTTATGCGTAAAGAGCTTTTGTGCTGAGCACAGGAAGAAAAGTCCAGAAGCACCCCTTGGTGTCACGGTGGCGACGACCTCAGGCAGGGGACTGCATCTGAGCCACTTTAAAAAAAATAATGTCATTGTGGTGAAACACACATACCATACAACTTACCATTCTAACAGTTTTTAGGTGTGCAATTCGGTGGCCTTAAGCACGTCCACACCGGTGTGCAGCCGCCGCCACCGTCCACCTCCGCCTCTCCAGCGTCACAAACGGAAACTGCTCCCATCAAACCCTCACTCTCCAGTCCCTGTTTCTGGTCCCTGGCCCCAGAACTCAGGGCGCTTTCTGTCTCTCGGAGCTGGGCCACCCTGGGGCCTCAAGTGCATGGGGCTATGCAGTGTTCGTCCTTGAGGCTCACCTGCTGCCACCCAGTCAGAACTCCGTTCCACGGTTAGGCTGAACAATATCCTCTCCACCGAATGCACACACTGCTTTCTGCTCATCATTCATCCTTCCCAGGACTGCTGGCTGTCTCCACCTTTCAGCTATAGTTCTGAGTCACCTTTTAAGCCACCCTTTTAAGCTGATCTGATTTGGCCATGACATCCCCATGGCCCTCGGGTGACTTGGCAGAAGAGATGCCCAAACACCCCACCCTCGTTTCCCCAACAGCCTCAAGTGAAGCTACCTGGCTGAGGCTCCCTTATTCTTTGAGTGAATAGCAGCACAGGGCACTGGGACCCTGATGCCCTTTTGAAGGCAGAGGTACATTTACAAGCTGAGACAGCCACAAGGTGTAAGGACGGCTTGGCCGAGGAGTGGAGCCCTGTGTCTGCCCTGCTAGTGAGTGGCTGCTCGCAGGCCCATGCAGCATGGCCTCGGTCACACGGGCCAGCAGACAAGGGCAGAAGCAGCCTGTTCCTTCTGGATTCTTGATCTGGGTCTGGGGTCCTTTCACGCAGCCTCTCGTCCCCCTCCCTGGCTGCCCCCACAGCCCCTTGCTCACCACAAACCCTGCTCAGTGCAATCCTAGGACTGCACCACCACTTCCACGGCGTCCAGAGGTGCAGGAAACGGGACCAATGCAAGGTGTCTGCACATTTTCAAAGCAGTGTTTTGGGGGGTATTTGGCAATTTGTGGGAATGGAATTTATCATTCTGTCACACCTTACAGTAAACAGGTGAGCTGTTCCGAGGCAGGAGGAACTGGAAGAGGAGGCTAGGCCTTGAAGAAACAGCGGGAGGGGTGAGGGGAAGATGCAAGCTGGGTGGGGCGCTTGGGGGTGAAGGTGAACTTGCTCACTTCACAGACCAGCCGCTGGGGACGCTGAGGGGTGTGGCCCACACTCGAGCCTTCCCGGAGGAGACCTGGGGGTTAGCCCTGCACCCTCAGCTTTCCCCGTCAGCCCCTTCCGGAAGCTCTGAGCTGCGGCCCCAGGAACACAGGCTGTGTCCGTCATCTTGAAAGTGATCAGAGAGCTAAACGTCAGCTCTCCAGGAGAGAAAGGTTTCCTGCTATTTAGGATTTTTGGTGTTTGTTTGTTTGTTTTTTGAGACAGTCTCACTCTGTCGCCCAGGCTGCAGTAGCATGATGTTGGCTTACAGCAACCTCCACCTCCTGGGTTCAAGTGATTCTTATAACTTAGCCTCCCAAGAAGCTGGGATCACAGGGACGCACCATCATGCCTGGCTAATTTTTGTATTTTCAGTAGAGATGGAGTCTTGCCATGTTGTTCAGGCTGGTCTCGAACTCCTGGCCTCAAACAATCTGCACACCTCGGCCTCCCAAAGTGCTGGGATTACAGGTGTGAGCCACCACACCTGGCCGCTTAGTTTTTAGGACACACAATTCCCTGATGCACTGTTAGTTGTATTCACTAAGGTTTAAAAAAAGCCACAACTGTTAACATTTTTGGTTATTCATTGAGATTTGTGTCTCCTTGGCCATCCCCAGCCTGTTTCAAGCACTGAACTTTCTTTTTAGGTGATGAAAAGCGAAGGAAGAGCTAGGAGGTCAGTCGCAGCAAAGAATGAGGAACGAACGCAGGGCTGCGCCTGGCGACGTGGGCTCAGACGCAGGAGGGCGGCCTGCGGTCGCGTTTTGCCAGCTAGAGATGATGCCAGAACATTTCTGCAAAATGTTTGCTTGCTTATTTGGAGCTGAATACTTGGGACAAGTGAAGAATTCAAAAATGGTCCGATTTTAAAAAATGAGTATTTTCTATTGTTTAGAACAATAATACGTGCGCATATAACGATATCGCAGGAAATAAGAAAGTTTGTGGGAAAACTCTGCCACTTCAGGGTGACCCTGGCGTGCACTTTGACGAGCACACTGTGAGATCTGGCTTTGTGCAAAAGCACAGACTGTACGTGCAAATGCCGAAAACGTGAGCGCGGTGGACCTGCTGTTCTCTTCCGCTGAGTCTTCTTGTTTTTATGGATAGTGTCAGCGCCTCCTCCTGTCAGCAGAGGTTTTCATCACGAATAACTTGCTAAAAATTTTTTTAAATCATGGGAGGAAGACCATGCGTGGCCATTTATTTGTAAAATCAGTTGCTTTCTCCATTAGCCTGTTGGGTTGTGTGGTTTTTGAAGAGTTTTCTCGACTTGAGATAATACCTGTTACCACCTGTTACCAGCTTCTCTCCAGAAATCGGGAAGGTGTTTTTGTGTGTGTGTGTGTGTGTGTGTGTGTGTGTGCTCTCCAATTTGTTTTAAGGTCTGGGGAGCTGGGCGTTCTTAAACTTGGAAGGAATAACAGAGCTGAGTTACCATCCGATGCCTCTGAAGATCACGGCGGGCAGGCCCAAGGCGTTTCTCGACACCATCATTTCCATTCGGATTTCATTAAAGGAGGCCGTTGATGGAGTCATTCCCCTCAGAATAAATCCTTGCAATTAATTTGATAAAAGATGAATCCTCACTGGTGCCCAGAGTTTGGTGGTTAGGAAAAAAGAGTTCGAGCTGTTACTTCGCTGTCTGAGAGAGGAGTTTCACTGTTTCCCTGAATCAACAATCACAAAGTCATACAGTCCTAGCGAATCCACGGCTCTGAACCTTCCCCGGTCCCCGTGCACTGGTCCAGACGCTGAAGCTCATCTGAGCCTCCAGGTGGGAGCACGCAGGGCCCCGTGGGGCTTGGGTCCCTCCCCTGCCATCCCAGGCTCGGATGTGCCCGAATTTCTCTTCCGTATCTAGTGATGAGAGTAAGTCACTAGATACATGGGTGTAGATACACCTGCCCAGAGGATCAGCCCAGTGGAGCCTGAGAGCCTCCAGTTGCTCCACAGCCAGCCATGGCAGCTGACGAGCCCGCTGTGGACCCACTCCGCAGTTTTAGCAGATGGGCAAGGTATTGGAGGTCTCTACCCCTATTTCCCAGGGAATCCTTTTGGAGACACAGGGAGAAGTGTGCATTCCCAGAACTCAGATGACTTGCTTCAGAAAACGCCGATAAGAGGCCGGGCACGGTGGCTCAGCACTTCGGGAGGCTGAGGTGGGTGGGTCCCCTGAGGTCAGGAGTTTGAGACCTGCCTGGCCAACCCTCATCTCTACCAAAAATATAAAAATTAGCCGGGCGTGCTGGCAGGTGCCTGTAATCCTGGCTACTTGGGAGGCTGAGGCAGGAGAATGACCTGAACCCGGGAGGCAGAGGCTGCAGTGAGCTGAGATCACGCCACTGTGCTCCAGCCTAGGTGGCAAAGCAAGACTTCATCTCAAAAAACAAAAAAAAATGCCCATAAGAAAGAGTTTCTGCTCATCTACACCCCTTCCCCTCACCACAGTGTTCTCACTGACACAGCCACGTTAGAACATCTCCTAAATCTCACTGCAGATGATCTGCCTCCCTTCAGATCGTGCGTATTAACAGAGAGTGCATTTTGCTTCCCCGCTCTTATTTATTGTGTGCCAGTTTTGGGGAGGTTGGTCACATAACTGAGTGTTGATACCATCTGCCCCATTTTTCCCACCTGGCGGGATGGAGCACAGGAAGTTGGCTCCATGTGGAGCCTGCCTGGAGACCTCCGCCCTCTGGTCAACCTGGAATGCTGCCTTCTCATGGAGGCACCCACGGCGGGGTCCCATGCACCTGGCCTCTCTACCTGGACCTCCCGTGCTGGCCTTTCCTACGGAGATGCACCCATCAGCATCTCCTTGCTAAGGCTCCTTGCTAAGGTTGTGGAGCCTTAGCAAATGCCTGGTCTTCACTTTGTCATGTGGCCCCTGATGCCATCTCGGAATGACACATCAGAAAATTGTCTCTTTTGATGCATCTCACCGTGCCCAGGGGGCATCCAGCGTGCAGCAGTGGAACGCAGCAGGGACTTCCTTATGGGCATGTTCTTAATCCAGCAAGTGGTCCAAGTTCTAGGAATGTGCATTTTCTCCCTGTGTCCCCAAAAGGATTCAATGCAGAACCAGAATAGAGAAAGCAATGAGTCTTTGTTTGAAAACAGGAGGTGTGAGCATCGTAACTGCTCTCTCGTCACAGCTTGTTTTATAGATTTGGATACTGAGACGCAAAGAGGTTCAGGGACCTGCCTGCAGGCTTGATCTGCAGACTCCAATGGGAGTGAGATTCTTGTGGCGTGAACGCAGGATGAGAGGCTCACGTGACCCAGCGGAGACTCAGCAGCCAATGGGGAAACTCACTGGCTAGTCATAAGAGAAAAGGAAAAGGGAAGGGAGAGGAATGGACTTTTAAGTTGTATCGTGTTTATTACAAAAATCTGTAGACTTACCTTACAGTAAGTGACGAAGCTATTGGCTAGAAGTAACAATGTGCTCACAGATGAGAAAAATAAACTAGTATCTGTACACAAAGTCAGTGACATGTGCCAGTTGGTGACTAGGGAGTTAGGGAAACATCAGTTGCTGCTGTTTACTAGAAAATCAGTTCCTAATTATTTTGGTAAACACTGATGTATACAATAAATGCAGCTGTGGTTAATGCATTAACTACAGATTAGATTTTTCGATTTTCTCTGTCATTAAAGATGCATTTCCATGTAATTAAAACAAAGGGCCCGTCCGCTCCTCCTTTCAGTGGAAAAGTGATGCCTCAGCACTGACCGACTGCAGCATCTGGACCCTTCTACTTTGTATCTCCTGGTACTTATCCTTTAATTTCCATGTTGAACGTGGTGGAGTTTTGCACACAGCCACAAAGCGGCATTCGGGACCTACGCTGTTCATTTCGATGGTTTCACTTGTGGTTCTAAGGGTGAAGAACGAATGATTTTCCTTTTTACTGTTTTTTCCTCCCAGGGTGACACTTGATTCTCGTGGTGCTCTCAGGAAATGCAGATACCAGAGAGCTCAGAAATTAATCTAAAGAAACTCAGAGCCAGAGAGCTCTGGGCTTCATCTGTGTGACCTGTGCAACACCACAGAAGAGAGCCGTGTCACCGTTTTGCTGGGCTGCCATGATAAGAAGAAACACAGAATAATATTTGAAATAATTATTTTCCTGTGAAAGCGATGCTTCAGTATATTTTTTGAATTAAGAATTATAAAATGTAGTTCTAGATGAAATAGAGACACTTTTTCTGCCAATTTCCCCTGTATCACACTTCTTCCATGGCTCACAAAGATCCTCACATCCTCAGAAATCTTGTTTAAGTGATTAAATGGCCCTCCTTAGAGGTCTCAAAGGAGATAGTCACCTACGTAGCGTCCTCCTTTCTCTCCAGGGTTCTCTGTTTCAATGCATGCCTATTTGCCACCTAAACACCAGTGGGAGTGGTAAACAGCAGACCCCTGCGAATGATCTGAAGGTTAGGGTCATGGCATCTGTTCCCCATGGCAACTCGCCCAGCAGCTAAAACAGGCACCAGTGAAATCAGGATGATTGAATAGAACACGTGTGTCAAAGCCTGCAAGGCTGGAGAGGACACATCCGACTGTGAATGGTGGGCTGTGGTCTCTCCCCTTTCTTACTCCCATGCCCCTGATGTCACAATGCTCTGCAATTCCAAGAAATCACAGAACACTGTGGTGCTTTTTAATACTAGTTTAATAGTTAAATAATAGCTTCCTCTGAAAAAAACATATATATATATGTATATACATATATACATGTGTGTATATATATATATATATATATATATGTATGTATGTATTTTTTTTTCTTTATTTTTCAGTGGAAGCTATTATTCCACATCTGGTCAAACAGCTCCTACTATGCCTCAGGAGAGTATGTGGATATTTTTTTTTCTAGCAAGATCAGGGCATTTAGATTTTGCAGTCTGGAGGAAAGTATTCTTTTCTGTCTGAATGCCAGATGCAGTTTTTCCTGTGTTTGCCCTTTGCTGGGTTTAAGATGATGTTTGTTCCAGAGTCATTGGCTCACACTAGTTAATGAAAGTCAGGGGCATTTACTTTCTTTATAGAAAGCTGTGCATACGTCTGAAAAAATCCAGAGAGAAGCCTTTTGTTCAGATGCAGATTTCGGGTAACCTGAGACTGTTCCGAGGATACAGCTCCCTGCAGATTCTGGAGGATGAGGGCGCTGCAGGGTGGTGGCAGCTGGTGGCTCTGCGTGGTGTGCTTGGTTTCCCTCCTGGTGCTGCACTCAGGGGGCTGTGGCTTTGCCCCGTGAGAGGAGGATCAGCATTTCTCCTCTTAGCAACTGTGAGGCTGGATGCAGAGATTCAGATACTGCTTTTGTAGATGCAGTCGGGCATATCTGGTGGTGTCTTCTTTCCCATGTTTCAGGGGGGAAGTGAAGCTCCTGTGGCCTTCTCTGGGGGCCTTTGCCTTTGTTCACTGGTGATACAGAGGTCAGCATCAGAGACCTCTTGGCATGAAACCATGTGGGACACACACTGGGCTCTGGCCCTGGGCACAGAAGGACACCACAAGACAAGCATCGGCAGCGTGTGCTTCCGTCAAGAAGTAAGCCCTGTCAGTGGCTGTATTTTTCTGACGTGGGTTTAGCCTCAAAAGGGAAGAGCTTTGATGGCGGGTTCCAGCCTCCTCATCCTGGTGAGTGTGCTGAAGAGGGAGAAACCGGAGGGGGACAGATGGCACCTGTCAGGGCCGAAAGCCGCCGTCAGATGGGGGCGGAAGTCCTAAAAATGGTCCCGTGCTTTCCACTGAGTGGCTGTGCCGTGGCCTCTCTGGGTGGCACGTTGACACCAGCTCGCCCCGGGTACCATTTTGCCGTGGCGTCTCTGTGCAGAAGCATGCCCTTGATGACCGTGGTGCCAGGAAGCAGAGTCTGTTCCTCGTCCCCTGAGACCCACGGGAAAAATTCCTCTTCCTCATGGCAAGAGGGACTCTTCTCCCGCAGGGAGGCTCAGAGGTGTCTGCTTTCCAACCGCAGATGACGTGGAGCTGATGGCCAGAGTCGGGCTCTAGTCCAGCTGCCCCAGACCACAGTGCTTTTGAGGCTTGATTGCCATTTCCTTCTAATAATGGTGGAAGCAGGGATCGATGTGAGGTTAGCCGGTCTGATTTTCATTTTACAGTTGAGGAAACTAAGGCTCGAGTACAGAAACACAGAGGACCCAAAGCTACAGCCTTGACGGGCAGAAGGGCCGGGGGCCCCGGGGTGTTTTAGAGGCAGGGCTGCCTTCCCCAGCGGCTCCGAGGCCACCAGGCCTCTTCCAGAACGGCACGAGTGTGGGGCGGCACTGGGCAGGGTTCCGATGACACCAGCGTTTCCAGAGGACGAGGCTCCTGTGGGCATTGGCACGGCTTTTCCCACTTCATCGGCACGAACTTCCACGGCCTCTGCAGGATGGGTGACCCTTTGCTGCTGATGCTTTTTTACAGGAGAGAGAAGGAAGTTCAGGGCAGATGGACACCCGCCCAGGTCCATGGGGGTGACCTGGCGCCGTGAGACCCGAGCCAAGCGTTTTAGTTCTCACTTTTGTGCTTTCCCATGGTGCAAAATGTTTTGCCTCCTGAACACCAATATGCTGGGCGTCGGTGGATTCAGAGGCAGGGCTGGTCTTTCCAGAAGCCCCCGTGGGGTGAGGCTGAGGGGTGGACCCTGTCCTCCTAGACAGGCCAGGAGCATGAGGGCCTGTGAGCAACGAGGCAGAAAGGATGTCCCAGGACACGGAGACGGTGGGCGTCCTGTCCCTCCCTGCTCAGGTCTGTGTCCTGGGCCCCGGACTGAGCCTGGAGCGTGAAGGAGCTGGCACCGTGGGTAGGGCTGAGAGGAGGTGCCTGGGCCATCTTTCCAGATGCACCAGAGATGCCCTCACCCCAGCCTCCAGTGCAGGCCCAGCACCAGGTTCCAGGGACCTGCAGCGCTGGATGGACAGGCAGGCGGGCAGGCGGGGGCTGTGCAGACAGGCAAACTGCAGAGAACAGCGTGTCCCGTCCCATGCGGCCATTCCGTTTTGTGTGTTGCTTCTCTGTCTTCGGAATCCTTGCATCCCCTCCTTGCTTTTGGGTGTTCAGATGTTCCCCTCCTGTGCTGCCCGCTTCCGGTCCTCAAAGAAAAGAGCTCGGTCAGCCCCGAGAGCACCGTGTCTCAGGAGTCAGAGAACTGGGAGTAGGGTGCCGTTCTGGAGGGTGCCACAGCTCTGGAGCTGGGTTGTTCTGTGCCTACGTGCTTGTTTCATAGCTGGGGGGCTCTCATTTACTCTCCCGGGGTGTTTGCACAGGGAGGGAGAGGGAAGAGGGAGAGAGACATAAAGAGGGAGGGAGGGAAAGAGGTGTAGACAGATGCAGGGTGAAGCATGTTGAGGTGGGCCCAAGCAGAGACCCCAGTTGATGTAGGGCATGAGGGCCGTGGTGTTTCTGAGCCACAGGGCAGGGAATTCTCGGTTCCAACTCTGCTGGTTCCTGGCACTGCTCAGCCTGAGCATTCCACCCAGCTGCTTCTGTTTCTGTTGGGAGCTGACTTCAAGGGCCTTTTGTCATGGAATCCCTGTATTTTAAATTCCTCTATTTTAAAACCATTTCATGCCTCTGGCCTTGCAATTCCTTTCTCTGTGGCTGGTGCCTCATAGCCACTGTCTTGCAATAAGAAAGCATCCCAAATCCTGGAGGAAGACATTCAAACTCAAAAGTTCTTTCTCAGAAACCAGAGAGAAGCTTCTGGCTTATTCTTCCACTCCATATGCAAATGGTACGGGACTGCCACTGTCTTCCGGCAGGGACACCCTGGGGGCTCGCAGACCAGCCTGCCTGCCCCTCTGTGTGCAGATCCTGCAGAGAGGCCTCTGGAAACCAAGGATTGCCAGCCCAGCTCAGGGGACTGGAGGGAGAAGTTGAGGCCTTTACCACGCAGCCCTGGGAGGGTTTTCAGTCCATCAGGAGCAACGCTGGGAGCCCACACAGCCTGCTCAGCCTTTAGTTCAGACTTATGTTTGTCTTCATTTTCCTTTCACTCCACAGACATGTAAATACCGCTCATGCACACACACACACACACACACACACACACACACGCACGCACACCCCTACTGCTTTTCCTATCTGGACCAGAATGGGGTATCCACAGTGCGCAGCACTGAGTGAAAGGAGCCGCACCCTGGAGCCTGCAGAACTTTGTGACATTGTCATGTGTGCACTGGACGGTGAACCTTGGGCAGGCTCCTCACCCACCACGTGGGTGAAGAGCTGTGCAGAGCATTGACTTATCTTTGGCCAGGTTTTTAAAGGTACATGCAAAGACCTGTCTCGGATGACGCTGTGGAGAACAGAGGGTTGCTTTTCTCTGCTAAATAATTTTTTAGAAGAGGAATCGAGCATTCTGCTGAGTTTCTTTCTATGATCTGGACACCGAAGCCCGGGAGGCTCATCCTCTTCTCTCTGCTTGGCAACACGGGGGCGGGGGGTGGTTTCTGGTGGAGGCTCCACCTCGCTGTGGCCAGGGTCCACTGAGGACAACGTGCCTCTGGTGGAGCAGGGAAAGGGGCAAGGGGCAAGCTGGGCCTGCCAGCGCATCACACACCGGGTGCTGTGGCATCAGCTCAGCCCTCCCAAGTCAGATATTCCTCCAGGCAGTTAAAATCCTCCTTCTCAATGGCACTGCTCTCCAGGGTGGGATCCGCTGGGTCGGCGCCTCTCAGGCTGTGAAGCCCAGGTGGCCACAGCCCCAGTGCATCCCAGGGAAGAGACCTCCCAGAAGGACAGCGGAACCTCAGAAGCTACCTGGGGGCAGTGGGGGTGTTTTCATCACCAAGATGCTCTTGAAAATCAAGTGCAGCTTCTCAACAAGGACACAATCCAAGCTAAACATAGAGTCTCGGCACGGGCTCCGCAGGGTGCCTGGCTGCCTCCTGCCCTGTGGCTTGAGGAAGAAATCCTTTCCTCTAGCCATGGCTGCCGGTCACTCCAAGTCCCACGACCACCCTGCGGCTCTCACCTGGTCCTTGTCTGGCTCTGGCTCCCCCAGGGCCCTTCTGCCCCCAAGCCCTGGTTCCTCTGCTGCACTCTCAGTCACTGCCCTGGACTGGCCATCCTGGGGCCAGCAGGCACATCCTTAATAACTTGTAAACCCACTCCTGGCCCACAGCGGGGCAGCCCTGGACACCCAGCCATTAGCTGATGTCTGACATCCGGCCACACCTGGTGAACGCTTCCCCTTCAGGGGCGCCAAGTTTTGACGTCCACAGGCATCCTGTCCTCCCACCCCCGTGCTCCTGTGCTCCTTGCTGGGTGTAAACGCTCCCACCTTGCAGGCCTCTGGAGAGGGCGACCCCCGCTCTCCCTCACACTTGGTGCTCCATCAAGCACAGCTGTGAAATGCTCGTGCTGCTTAAGTACTTGAGCACGTGTTTTCAATCTGTTGCATATTCCCAGGCTTAAAAAGCCAGGTGCCAAGGTGCAGATGGTGGTGGCTTGGACCTGGAAGGGGGCCTGGTGGCCGCAGGTTTGTGGTGGCCGCTCCTAGCGTGCAAGCGGCAGCTTTGCTCACGGTGACTTCGGTGCCAGCTCTGGGCTTGCCCGCTTCCCCTCCTGTCTTCTTCGTGATTACTCCTGGCACCGTCGTGTTTTGAGACGCCATGGCAGCCACATCAGGAGATAAGGAGAGGCCACAGCGATAGCCACTTTCTACGCAGAGCTCAGCTGCATTCAGGTGAGGGCAGAGCCCAGAGGGGCCGGACGTCCCAAGGGCACTCATCGTTGAGAGCTTAATTCAACCCATGTTTAGCAAGTGCTAAATGTCTGCTAGGCACTAGGTTTCAAAGCAAACTCAGGCACTCAGAACCATGCGAGTGGCCCAGGTTCAGGCCAGCCCTCCACGCCCTTCAGGCCTGGGCACAGCGAGGCAGACCCTGTCACCAAGGCTTGCCCACCGTCCTGAGCTGACAGCCACGCCCTTTGCTCCCCTCCAAGGATTCAAAGGCAGGCCCTCCATGCCCTTCTTGGGCATTTGTCTCTTCCTGCATGTTTTCCCCCCGGGGGAGGCCTGCCTCCCTGCTTTGACAGCCTCACAGATGCCCCGGAGACTGGGGTGGACCCCTGGCAGTGACACTGCCTGCCCTGTGGGATAGTGGCTGAGAGCCCAGGCCCCGATGGGTGGGGACCCGCCGGCATCTTACCTTGTACATGTTGCACAGCCCAGGCTGGCTGCGGGCATGAGAGGGCAGAGGGCTCCGGCCCGGCTTTAGCCAGGGTACCTGCCGGGGGACACAGAGTGGGCTGTGTGAGTCTGGGTGGGCGCCGCTGGCAGTGCCCCAAAGTCCTCCAGCAAATCTCCTCTAGAGCTGGCTTGGCAGAACCCAGAGGGAAGAGGAGTGAGGAGATGGAGGATGGGGGGCAATGGTGAGCGGAGAAGGTGTGTGCAGAGATGATGATAGCAAGACGAGAGCGCAGGCCGCCCCCGAAGGACTCGGAAACCGAGAGCAAAAGGAAAGTTTCAGGGAAGAATTCTCTCCTCCAAAGTCTATTCTGAGGGCCTGCAGCAAACAATGGGACCAAACATGGCCGCAGGCACCAGCTGTGCAAGATTTCCGCGGTCAAGTGCAGAAGGCATTTCCCAGTCTAGAGCTAAGGGCGCTAAAGGGGTTGTTTGATATCCGTCGTGGAATGGATACATTTTACATTCAACTTCACTTGCACAGTTGTATATTTTCTTTTACAGCAAGTGCGTTCCTTCTGTATTGCACTCCCCCATGGGGAAGGTAGCTGGCTGGGGAGGCATGAGGCGTCCCATTGACAGTTTTCCGGAAATGCAACCTGTAACCCCAGCTGCCTGCCACTCCCAGAGCCAGAAAGAGGGAGGAAAATGCAAGTGGAAACCATTCCTGCTCTGCGAAGGTTCAGGGAACCGAGGACGGGCTCTTTCAGATTTTCTGCAGAGCATAAGGAAGTAATTTTAGGAGCAGCAGGGTTCAAAGTCACTTTAGCTAATTACTTAGAGCTGGTTTTCTTGCTGACATTCTTCCTTGCTGCTGAAGGTTAGGAATTTAACATAAGTAGGAAGTTAATCTTCCTCAGCAGGAGCAGGAGCTGTGCTCACCTGAGCTCTGTTATAAATCTTCGTAAATACCATCTGCTCTTAACTTACTGTGTTCTCTTTGTCAGTTACACGAGGGTATCTGCTGCATCCATGAACTCTGAGGGCTGCAGTTTAGAGACTATGATTATAGAACCAAGGTAAATGCTCTGCAAGAAGTGTCTATTTCTTGACTATCATCTACAGCAAAATGAAGACACAGAGAGAAAGGAAAAGAGGAGAGACTCAGTGGTCAAGAGATGAAATCAGGGTAGCAGGCATCAGGACATGTACTGGCTGCAGATGAAATGGATTCTTTTAAACAAGTTAGCAGCTGAGTATGTGTGAGAATAGAGTTGTTCCAACATGGAAGAATGTGAGCACATTCTAGAAGTATTATGGGAAGTGAACATTCTGGGGTTTTCAGAGGCAAGTCTGTGGTGTGTGCTTAGCTCTATGTCTCCTAACGGATTCTCCCTGCATGAGAGAGGCCATTTCTATATTGGCAGGAATATCTGGTGACTTTAATTTATGATATTAAAGAGTAAGTAAACTGAGTATTCACTTCAGAGGATGTCTCCATGGCCGAGACTGTGAGAGCTGCTGTGCTGATAAGATGTGGCTGTCCCCCTAAGCTGTGGCCCCCATCAACGGGTGTCCCTGAGCAAGTGCACGCTATGCACGTGGCCAACAAGCGGAGAACTTCCATTTATTTTTTCTCATCTCCTGCAATGTCTCTTCTCAAGAATAGGATCACCATCGTGAGACATGGTCTCATGGCTCTGGTGGGCTGGCGTGAAGCCCCTCTGCCGACTCCCCATCTACCCCTGGGGAAGGCAGGTGGCTGGGGTACATATAAGGCATTCCACTGATGGTTTTCAGGAAATGCAACCGGTAACCCCAGCTCCTGCCATTCCCAGAACCAGGGAAGCCAAAAGGCAAGAATCGTCTCAAGAGAAATTGTATGTGCTGAGCCTACTTTTATGGGCCTCCCTCAAAAGAGTTCTGTTTTCTTTAGCTATTTTTCCTTTTTTACTCTGTTTTTTTTAAGAAGTAGGATGATTTCAGAGCATTAAGAATATGCTTACAGACATAAAGGAAAACAATTTTACAAAAACATATTGAATCAGGGTTTGATAGGAACTATCCATAGTTCTTAAATTCGAATCAATATCTAAGCGATTTCCACAGGAGTGCTATTGCATGTTTATTTCCTAAGGATGATCTGTTCCCTCAGAGGTCAAGCCGAGCTCCTAATCCACCAGTCAGAATTGCCTGTTTCCAAATGCCAGTCTTTTTATCACAGGAAAATCAATGATGAGAGAAATGAATGCTTTAAAATGAAAATGAGTTTGAAGGGAGGAGTTAAGACAGGGTCTGATGGACATGAATGGCAGGGCCACCTCCAAGCCAATTACTTATCTTTGCTCTCGTTTCTAATTTCTCAAGACCCCAAGTTTCACCTTAATCTCATACACTCGTTATCACCCTTCAGAGAGCCAGCGCCTTCCCTTTATTTCAGTGTCACGAGGTTCCCATGACCCCCCTTGTGTGTGAGCTCTGCGGGCACTGGCACCCATCTGCGCGTTCATTCGGGTGGTGCTGGTGGTGTGGGCCAACACCGGCCAGTGGGGTCCGGTCATTCACCTGCCCTAACATTCGCGGATGATGCTTTGAGAGAAACATGAGAAACTCGAGGCAGAATAAGATCAGTCATAATAGAAAGGCCAGAATACCGGAGTGTCGGTGGAGAGAAGAGAGTAAAATGTCTTTGTGTCTTAAAAGCAGAGGAGCAAGCAACTTCCCGCACAGAAGCACAGGAGCTCGGGTGCTCAGACTTACCTGCCAGCTGTGTCACCAGGCCACGGAAATGCCAGCCACACAGCACACTGACGTATGCAGGGCAACCAAAAACAACAACTTAAAGTTCACATGCAATTAGTACACTGTCCGTGGTCTGTTAAACTGTTTAATGAATGCATGAAATGGCAGAAAAATATATAAAGCAAAAAGCTCAGAATTAAATCGTGATACAACCATCACAGGCAATTACCATCAAATCCATGACCATGATTTACAAATGTATCGCTTATACAGAGGAAGTTGCAAAATCACCGCTAGTACAGACATGTCCGGGCGAATTAGCTGTCACCTGTTCACACGACAGCACTATCTGCGGACCACAGAAGGACACAGGGAGCAGCTGGGTACCGAGCCAGGGAAGCCTCCGATCAATAACTGATCAGGGCCTTGGGACTTCGAGAGGCGTTCCTCTAGGAAATCTCATAAGGTGTTTGCGTGCAGAAACAAATGCACCCTCCATATTTGGATTTTCTCTAGAAGAATCTCTGGCCAAATCTTTCATCCAATGGAGGCGCTGGGTGGCCGGATCAGTGACCACACAGGCTCGTGATGAAAGAGATGGAATTTGGTTCTGGGTGCACGCTGCACTCGGGGGAGGGGGGTAGCCCTGGGCATGGCCGGCCCTCCGTGTGTTTACTGTATCCTTCATGTGTCTCCAAATGCTACACCCCCGTGGAATTACAGAATTAGGATCTCATGTTAACAATGAGGAATTAGGTTACTGTAGAACTAAAATATGTGTAATGAAATTAAAATGCAATGGAAAATAAATCAGGCAACAGAACATTGTGATTAATTTACAGCACTGATGATACCCCATAGCACTGAATGACAGAGTTCCTCCCCCGTAGTCAGAGGCATAAAAGTCATACTGAATGCTGAATTACAGAATACTGAGAACAGGTTATAAATGGAGGTTTTAATGTCAAACAGAAAAATAGACAAAATCATCAGTAAGAAGTTAGCTTTTAAAAAAACTCCCTAAAAGTATATGGCATGGAGAAGCAGGGGCTAGGGTGTCCCGGCTGCATTCTGTTTTGGGAACTGTCCGCATGGTACATCACCGTGTCCTGCTTAGGTGTTTTGTAAAACCCTCCTCTCTATAAAAATGAAGGAGTGGTGTCCAAGGCTAATGGCTCCAGGCTCTGCCTCGTGCCATTCAAGTGGCTTCAGATATCAGCACTGGCAGAAGACTGATGCCGGGGAGGTCGCTTGGAGAGGAAGCCACCGGGCTAAGCACATGCCAGTCTTGGCCCTAAGTGCCCACCCATTCCTCACGCGACCCTGACATTCCTCCGGGGAACTGGGAAACCTGTTCCTTAAAGGCAACAATAGTCCTTTCTTTGCTCTCACAACAAAGGAGCATGTTCTCTGTGAATGCACTTTGCATTTATGGTTCTCAAAAGAATATGCCTCCTCAAGGAATTTTTAATGCACTTTTCTTGAATGTCAGCTCCCAGCAACATAAGCGTGGGTGTTGCTAGGGCATTCCCGGGGCTGGGGGCGGCCCCTCCAACATGTGGTGCCAGTGGCCATGTGCCCTCAGGGGAGGGTGGGAAGGGACAAATAGCCCCTTTTATAGGGTTATGGGGGCTCCATTCAGAGTCTGGTAGGAATCTGCCAGGATAACCCTCGTTCTAGACGCAGAAGCGGAAGAACTGTGTTCCCAAAGAACTGCCGGGCAGGCAGGGCAGCTAACATGGTCCCAAGAGACAGGGCTCAGCCTCCCACCCTCCTCCTTGCACACCTCTTCAGTCTATCTGAAGGACCTTCCTAGCAGATAAAAACTGGGGCTCTTCTCATTTGTAAACAGAGCAAAAAATAAAAACAAAACCAAAAGTTCATCCATGGCAGCCCACACCAATGAGTAGCCCAGATTTTTAGGGCCCTTATGGGTTCGCAGCTGGGTGTAGCAAGAGTTAAGCTTTCATCTCCCATGTTTAAAACACTTTGTGATAAATAGTTGGGTGGAACGAATACACATCCCTGCTGCGTATTTTCCAGAGGGAAGCCTCACAGGCTGCTGTACAGTCACGCGTGCAAATGTTCCTACTTTTGCCTTTGGTATCGAAGGGCAAGCCTGTTCATTAAAAAATCTTCTATATTCAATACTCAACAGCGAAAAGAATTGATATTTTGAAATTCTTAAAGCAATTATATGAAAATTTTTATTTTTAAAATTCCTGAAAATGTTTTAATTCTTCTGGGTCCTATTTTGCAAAGATGTTGACTATTTCTGAGACTAGAATATTTTCTTTCAAAATATTGACACATATAAGGGATTTAAGACAATGAAGGCTGTAATCTTAATATAAGGAAGAAACACATCTCTGCGTTTCTATATCCATTTTGAGATCAAGTCACAATGATTGATATCAATGCCTTCACCATTTTATTTCAACTGAAACCATTATCTCTGGCATGAAGCTTGTTCTATGATACAGGCTATCCAGCCATTTCATCTTTTCTGTAGTTCAAACACATTTTTTTTCTGTACCTTGAATTGAGCAGAACGATTCAAGCTTTCAAAGTGCTGACGCCGTAGGCGTGGAGGATGCTCAGCACAAGAGCAAGGCTTCATTGCGCAGCCCGAATCCATACGTATCGGGTGTGGTTTGAAAAGGTGCTTCCAGTTGAAATTAGCATTAGAAATAGGTTGGAACGCCAACATTTCGGGGGGGGGAGCACTGCCACAAAGGGAAGGAAAATGCCTACACATACACTGAGAGAACTAGCCAGAATATCAACTCCAGGAGTACTGTGGGTACACCAAATGTTACTGACAAGTAAGTCACGGCCAGTGTCAGAACAGGAATTCTCAACTCCGGCAGACGGGAGAAATGCTCACAGTCGCCTGGAACTTCAGTGTGCTCTCGTGCCCGCAGGAAAGGCAGAGCCGACATCTGCATTTATCTTCAACAATTTCATGATCAAAAAAGAATTGAGCTGGAGACTAAAGCAAATTCTAGAGACTCCTTAACCCCACAGATTGCCCTGTGGTTTTTATGCCAGCATGTTAACAGAAGGAGGTGTTCTGTCCCACACTTTATTCAAAAGCCTTTTGCGTTCCCATGAGGCTTTCCAGAATTCCAGAATTGGCACTGCACACAGGCAGAAAAGTAGCTGCCTCTTACAGGGTTTGTGAGAACACCCAATAAACCAGGACACTTCGGGGAAAAACTTCTCTCTCCAAACTTAACCACCAAGCACTCAGCGTCAAGTGAAAGGCTAAGCCTCTGCCATCTGAATGCCACTCAGGAGCCAGTGCTTTGATGAACCTGCAGCCACAGGCTTATCCGGGCAAGCAACTGCAGCAGCCACTCCAACACACTGGACCCCAGAGCAGGGTTTTCTTTTTTTTTTCTTGTGATACCTTTTTATTCACAGAACATTCACTTTTTCTAAGACTCTATATGCAAATTAATGGAATCACAAAATAATAAAGCTTTGATTCATAGATACTCATTTATCCCTCCCCCGCTTCCACGTTCAGACCACAGAGAAAGCTTGCTCAAGGCGGATTTACATTCAGGAGTTTGTTCAAAAGTCTTCCTCGACCTCAATTGTGTGATTGTTGCAGAGCAACACGAAGCTAACAGCACTGACTCCAGGAAAAACGAGCATAACCCAGTGCTGAACTCCAACGTGGGCCGCAGAGGCAACTCAGTCACAAAGTCGGCAAGCACACACCACCAGCCACCCCAAGAACGTGGCTCTCTTTCTGCAATGCCTGTGCCCGGGCACCTTTAGAGATCCACAATTCAGCATGTCTTTACATCCCGAGCCACACCCTGGGCACCATCCCTCTGAGGAAGAGGGGTGAGTTACATGAAAACAACGTCCTAAGCAGCAATTCACGCCCACACTTTTGGGCTCAAATGCATTGTCCAGCACAGACCCAGACCTTAGACAGCAAGAGGCTACGTGCCAGTTCTTCCTCTAATGGCTTACTTCACCTACTGATTTCTCCTTTGCTTTTTCCACTTAAACTAAAGCTCCTCTACTCCTCAGAGCTCACCTTGCCAGAGCCCCGCTTGGGCACACCCCTGTCACCGCCAAAGAAGCGCCCAATGGAGTCAAGGATGCCCGTGTCTCTGTGCCTTGGGAGGAAGCCATGCCTGGCATGGTCCGTGGTACTTGCTGTGGCCAGGTACTTGGATCCGTGCCTCTGGGAGGGTCTCTTCTGTGACGCCATCACATCCAGGCTCTCGGAGGTGGCTGCACTGTCTTCTTGGATGGTCTGGAGCTCGTCGGACTCGGAGGGCCTGTCTTTGAAGGTGTTGTCCTCCCTCCCCGGGGCATCTCGGGAAAAGAGGCGGATCAAGTGGGGGCGGCTCCCTGGGTCAGCTGAGCGGGCATCCTGCCAGGCATTCTTTGGGTCTGCTGTGCGCTTGGAGTCAGTCACCGCTGTGTCCTGAGAGGAGGTCCCATTGTTCTGGTTCGCATCTGCCTCTCCTGCAAACAACAATGAGATATGAATACGGGCCTGTGCAAAGCCGAGCGCCAGACAAAGCAGCTTTCTTTGAAGGGCCTTGACCTAGCTGTCTCCTATAAAACCCACAGAATACGTCCAGTGCTCAGAGTCCTCGGCCTAGGAAGGAGCTGACCTGGAGGGAGCAGCCTTATTGCAGCTCTGCTTTTCAGAAGGCCCCGGGAATTCCTCCACTATCTGAGATTCGGCACCTGGGTAAAACACACCAAGGCTTCCCGAGGAAGTCGCCTGAGCACGCAGAGCAGCCACATCAGCGTTTCTTCCTGGGTGCTGCCACGGCTGCCCCCAGAGAGCCCAGATGTGCAGGCACTTTGATGGGACACTGACCACTTATGGGGCCACTGGTACATCCGTGTTAAATATGCAAGGAGCATTCATTTGACAAAAGGTGTTTTTAGTTTTCTTGGTAGGAACAAAACTTGCCACATCTTTTTGCAATTCATGCATAAAAGAAATGGGGCATTTAGAACATTTTCAGTCCCAGATTCCACAAGAGGCCTCTCGCAATAGTGAATCGCTTATTCAGGACATTTCAACTTGGCTTCTCCTCTGTAAGCAGAAACAGTTAGAAATCTGAAGTGGGATTGACATATTTCTTGTTGCATAGCACCATCTCATAGCTTTTTCCAAAAAATACAGCATTTCTGTCACAAATGGCAATAAATCCATTTTGCTTTCAAGTTACAGTGTTAGGTTTAAATGAATATCATTTAGGTTCCTCTTCAAACTCTTATTATCTGCAGAAAACAGGTTTCACTCACATATTCCTACATATCACTCATCCATTCATCCACTCATCCATCCACATATCAGTCCATTTCCCCATCCATCCATCCATCCATCCATCCACTTATCCATCTACCCACCCATCCATCTATCCATTCATGCATCCATCCATCCACATATCAGTCCATTTCCCCATCCATCCACTTAACCATCTACCCACCCATCCCTCTATCCATTCATGCATCCATCCATCCACATATCAGTCCATTTCCCCATCCATCCATACATCCACTTATCCATCTACCCACCCATCCATCTATCCAGACATGCATCCATCCATCCACATATCAGTCTATTTTCCCATCCATCCATCCATCCATCCACTCATCCATCTACCCACCCATCCATCTATCCACTCATGCATCCATCCATCCACATTATCAGTCCATTTCCCCATCCATCCATCCATCCATCCATCCATCCACCCATCTACCCACTCATCCATCTACCCACCCATCCATCTATCCACTCATGCATCCATCCATCCATCCATCTACCCATTTATCCATCCATTTGCCTACCTGTCCATCCCTCCACCTATCCATCCATCCACATCTACTTATCCATCCATTCGTCCACTCACGTATCTACCTGTGTACCTGTCCATCCACCCATCCATCCATCCATCCCCCGTCCACTCGTCCATCCACCCATCCATTATTCATGAGTACTGAATAAGTGTGACGTACTGTTCCAGATTTCTGAGTTACAGTGATGAATAAATTCTTCCATAGAGCCATAGTGGGAAGCATACCCCTGCAGACCCCTCCACTTGAGATTTTTGGCCTTCACAATGATCAGAGAATTCCTGTTGTTTCAATCCCCCAGTGTGTGGCAATTTGTCTTGGGAGCCCTGGGAGACTCACTCGATGTGCAACTTCACATCAGGCAAGGGGACAGGAAAGCAGAGAGGGCTTGCATCAGCAGGAAGGTCCTTGTGGAAGTTGCATCTGGACAGGATGAGAGTCTGGGCTCTGTGAGGAACTGGGGAAGTAGGGGAGGATGCTTCTGGCAGTGGGGGAAGGCAGGTCCCCCTGGAAGTCTGTGCAGAAATGGCTCCCTGTGGCAGGAGTGGCAGCAGAATGGCCGTGCTGGTCCTGGGTCCAGGAGGACGGCGGGGCTGAGAATGTCCCAGGCCAGGCAGGAATCTGGGAGGCAGGAGGACCTGGGCAGGGAGCTGGGGGACCCCTTGATGGCTGTGGACAGACGGTGGAAAGGGCAGAGCAAGCGGCTATGTGGAAGACAGGCCTTGGTTTGGGGAGCAGTGGTGCCTGAGGAGGGAAGGTTTTGGTGAGTGGATGGTTTTGCAGAGGGATGCCACTGAGATGGTAGGACCCAGATGCCAGGGCACCCTGCTTTCTATCCTGAGCAACTGGGAGAGGGATGAGGCTGGGAGTCTGACTGGGACACTAAGGAGAGAAGGTGTCTGGCCTGAGGAGAGTGGGGAGAGTGGCTGCAGCCAGCCTGGCCGGGGAAGGTGTAGACAGGAAACCAGCAAACAACCGAGAATGCCTGCCAAGTGGTGAGGAGTGGGGCAGTCGGCAGACATTCTTCCAGGTCGGTTTCCAAAAGGACCTCTTTCAGCATCTGCCCTGGGGTCCCCTCCACCTCTCCAGTTTCCACGACTTGCTGGGGGAGCTCCTGGGATGTAGGATACGGTCCTGTCACTGCTAAGACTCATGACAATGAGAGGTACGGTTAGGTTCCCCTCCTCACAGTGACATGGGACGCTGAACTTCCCAGCATGTGCTGTGACCCACGCGTGAAATGCTGTTTGTTAGCGAGGCTCGTTAGAGACCCCTCCCTGGGGCTTTGTTGGGGGTTGGTCTTCTAGGCTGTCCCTGCTTGGTGCCACTGAGATTCCAGGCTCCAGAGGAAAGAGGCCGCTCAGCACAGACCGTGTGGTGCTCACAGCTGTGCAGGCACAGTGAACCGCCCTCCCGGTTAGGGAATGGTGGGTGGGAGCCCTCCTGAAACTCATGATCCCAGACCACACCCTGCTACCTAGCTCTCCACAGGCCTGCCTAAGAGTAAACAGTCCCAGGCCTGGGGCGTCGACTCTTTTCTGCATGATCACTAAGAGGCGGGAAAGCCATAAACATGTTGGCGAGGAAAAGATGTTTCTCATGTGGTTTGGTTCACACCCAAAAATACTTTGAGGGCATTTCTTTACATGGATTGAGAAGACACTTAATTGGGGGGATTAGGTTGTGAAACTCAATGACTGGAAGAGTGTTATCTCCTGAGAAAGTGTCCCCCATCGTCCACTCGGTACAGCCGCAGTACTGGCAACTCTGAAGATGAAGCCGTAGGAGCAGCCTCTCGGGTGGAAGAGTCCAGCGCTCGGCAGCAGCAGCTCTCAGGGAGAGTGGGGTAGACGCATTTCCTGCCTGAGTTACATTCGTCCTTGGGGAGGTTAGGTGACCCCCCTCCTGTGCACACACACCCACGTGTACACACACGCACACAGCACCATCAGAATTGGAACCTGGGTTCAGCAATTCTTGTAGAAACTTTAATGAGAATGTGATTGCCTCTTGCATTGCTAGTGCTATGGACAGCCAGATGAAGGCCTGCCAGCCCCCCAGGTGGCTGACCTCAGGTGATGCATAGATAAAACAGCACCTGTGAAGGTGCAGCCTCTGCTTTTAAACCATCGCAAGCAGCTGGACTCCACTGCGGCTCCTTTATTTCTCAGTGTATTTCCCAGGGTCTTTGGCTAATTGCAGTGATTGGCCTTTTTTGAATCTGAGAACACACAGGCCCCTTCAGCACTGAGATCTCCTCTGGGGGATGCAAGGAGGGCAGGGCCCCAGTTCTGGGGGTGGGATGGAGGGCATGAGGAGCGGGTGGGGTTGCTTTCCTTCTGCTACACATATCCATGGAAGTTTGCACACTTACAACACTTGCTCATTGGAAAAGGGATTCCAATGCTTCTGATTACTCTTTTTAAATCAAAATCATCTGGATCATGAAAGTGCCCTGTGAGACTTACCGTGCGGTCCACATAAGACCTGGTTCCAGGCAGGCTAACCTGCTCTCACATACACTATAGATGCCTGCTAACCACAAAGTGTAAGGCCAGCAGTCGGAGCCAGGGGTGCGGTGTTCTCGTCATGCACCCAAGGGAGTGCGTACAGCTGCTGGTGTGTCTGCGCTGGCTGAGTCCTATGCCTGAAAAATAGGTCACACGCTCCAGGACAAGCCTGGAAAAGGCAGGGCCAGGTGGGGCAGCAGACTTTGGTGGCACTGTTCTGTGACCACTGGTGAAATTCAACTGCATAAGGACACCAAGCTTTAGAGCATATGATGAAATACATCGTTGCGTTGTAGTGTTTGAAAAAGCAACATGAAGAACGCTGTGGTTTTGCAGGCATGCAATGCTCATTTATGGGTTGCAAGAACAACAGAAATAATTTGTCTGATTTTATAGCTGTGCTTTATATTCTCTGGCTAATATAAATTAATGCAAATGTGGAGGGAGAACAATAGCTATATTGTACCTAATTAAATGCATTAACAAAACACAAGAACATCTGAATACTAACATTTTTACAACAGTCGGGCTTTGTGTCTCTGAATGCAGTTATTTGTGAGGCACAGAGAAGGGCATTTGTGTCCCCAGAGTAGCTTCTCCCAACACATAAGAAGCATGCGAAGAAGTCTAATCTAAGGCTGTGCAGCGTTTTGGTAGAGGCAAGCAGAGCTTAGTTGGTTGACATGGCCTTCAGTTGAACGAAATCTCAATGCAGACTTTTAAATCTGGATATTTATAGAGCAGAGCATTTATTACACAATTAGTGAAACATGCGGATCCAAATTTCCCAAAATATGTACTAATAATACTTTCTGTAGTTTCAATCGCTTTCTGCAATTGCAGGAAAACTTCCTTAAAGGACACCACCACACCTTAATCTTACTGCTGGAACAAGGCTGGCCTTCAGGGCGTGGTGGCACTGAAATCACTGACCATCTGTGCACCACAGCATGGGCAGCATATATTTCTGAGTGGCTTCTGCAGCACAGAAATGCCCATAGGGACACAGCTGTGATATCTGAGGGGTAGCGTGATCCACCTGGCTCGGCCTCCCAAAGTGCTGGGATTACAGGAGTGAGCCACCGTGCCTGGCAGCATTTACTATTTAAAGAAACTCAGGTGTCACGACCTGCGGAAGCTCATCTTCCGGGGAGGTGGTATTCATGAAAGGCCAAGTGGCCTCGTTTTACAGCATGTCTGCTGCTGCCATCGGCTCTTCCCCAGCACACAGGCGTCACGAAATCCTGCCACTCCTTCCTTCCTATTTCTTACGTGACCACAGCCCCCACTTCCCTTACTTGTTGCGGCTTTCTGCTGGGGCTGTTGCTGCATCATCACGGGTAATCCCCTCTTCCCCAGGCTCTCTTCATGGGTTCCACTGCCCGCACACCCACCGAACACAAGGCTCCTAACTCAAGACTCCTCATTCTGGGCATGCCAAGGACACACTCCTCTGCCTGTGGTTCCCTCGCTCTCCTGCAGGCCCTTGACCTCTGTATTCTCAACAAAGCCCACACACCTCCTCTGCCTCCAGGTCCCAACCCGGGAAGGCTGGCCCTGGGAGGCCGGACTCCCTTCTCCATGGGCACCTTGCCCTCCAGCACACACAGCCACCCCTTAGTTTCCTTCAGATCACCTCACATTTGCTTTATTCTCTCCAGTCAAGCGACCTCCTCTCCGAGGGCCGGGCACCAGGCTGTTTATTCTCTAATGCATCTGGGCTGGTGCTGGGCCTTCAGAGATGGCCAGCAAGCACTTAATGTTTGCTAACAGAAGATGCTGATATTTAATGGACTATACTCCAAAAGAAAAGATATCAACCCCCCACTCTTTTTTGGAAAAACTTGGCATCAAAGCTGTTAAGCTGTTTTTTACATACTGATTTTTACGTGAGAATTTCTCTCAAACCCTGTCAGCTTCGATATCCATGGTCAAAGAAAGCTTGCTCAACCTGTGGGCCACAGGCCACATGCAGCCCAGGAGGCCTTTGAATGCAGCCCAACACAAATTCATAAACTTCCTCAAAACATGAGGAGTTACTTTGTGATTTTTTTTTTTTGAGCTCATCAGCTATTAGTGTATTTTATGTGTGGCCCAAGACGATTCTTCCAATGTGGCCCAGGGAAGCCAAAAGATTGGACACCTCTGGTCTAAAGAATTCTGTGTAGAAATGAATTTCAGTAGTAAAATTTCACTCTTTCTGGTTCTGCAGCGTTTCATATAATATGGTAAATATCACCATTTAGCGTGGCTCTCAAGTATTGGAAAAACGAATTACACTTCTAGCTCTGTCCTTTCCTAAACTCCAAACGCTAGTCTCTGCTTTGGATGGTTGCTCAGATTAGACACAGATGGCTGAGTGGACTGACTTCCACAAGGCCAGGCCCACATGCTCTGCAGTTTCCTTGGGGCAAACCAATGCACGTGGGTGACGGAGAATTGGCCGTCCTGTAGCTGCCAGGGTGGGTTGAGCCCAGGGAAGGACCTCAGAGGCCAACCCCAGTCCGCCCACTGACCTGCCAACGTGCCGAGCCCACGGCCTCCGTTTCTGTTCATGAGATGGGAGCACTCAGAGCTATTCTTACCTTAACCATCCCTAGGGTCCTGTCTGCATGGTACACTGCAATCTGGGTGTCACCCTCCCGGAAACACTGCCTTCCACTGAGGAGAGTAGCAGAGAGGGTGTCCCTGAGCAGGCTGCGGGCATTTGGGGACGGGCTGTGCATTCCCGGCACTCTCCGAGGTGGGCGGCTTTAGTAGCCCTTTTATTAATACAAGAAACTGAGACTCAGCAAAGCTAAGCTGGGATTGATGGAGGCACGGCCTTTCACTCCTGCCTAAATGCCCTTTGAATGTTCCAGAAACCCCGGCAATCCCACCTTTGGCTGTCCATCACCAGCCCTTCTCCGGCCCAGACTGGCTTCCACTGGAGTGAGGCTTTTCCTCCCAGAGTAAAATCGAACTGCAGATAACTGGCAGCTGACATGCCTGTGGCTGGCAGCTGCTCCACGGAGGGCTGCCCGGGAGAGCCCCGGAGGCTTCCTGACCTGTCCTGAGCCTGAAGCCACAGGGCCTCGAGTGCACTCAGTGGTCTGGGTGTGCCCACGGCCATGTGGACACAGGGGCCTCGAGTGCACTCAGTGGTCCGGGTGCGCCCACAGCCACGTGGACACAGGGGCCTCGAGTGCACTCAGTGGTCTGGGTGCGCCCACGGCCATGTGGACACAGGGGCCTCGAGTGCACTCAGTGGTCTGGGTGCGCCCACGGCCACGTGGACACAGGGGCCTCGAGTGCACTCAGTGGTCCGGGTGCGCCCACGGCCACTTGGACATCGATACATCAATGACTGTTAAACATGAGCAAAAGCTGAGTCCTGGACTCCAGGACGTGGAGTCCACACCTGACGGTCTGTGCACGTGCTGCCCTGCAAACAGTATGGAAGCTCCCTGTCAAGAGCTCCAGGCTTGTTTAGGAAACTGTCTCACTGTCATCTTGCTCGAAGCAGAACATGGCAGGAATCAAATGTCCACACATGATGGTCTCCAGTAGAACTGTGATGACAGAGTAGACACTGTCCTCTACTGAAATGCTATTTTTTTAACCTAGAGCGTATTTCTCAACTCCACTCCCCTGCATCCGAGGAAATCACATCCCACAAGTAACTTCCATCAAAACCAGCACGTGTGAGAGACAGGCATCCAGGTTCCCATGCACACCTCACAGCCTGAATCAATCGAACGTGCGGCTGCTGCCTTCCTGGCACAGGCAGAGGAGCAGTGGGCAGTGAGTTCCTCATTCTCCAAAAAAGCACCCTCATCCCAATCCAGCTGCCTCCGTGAGTGCAGCTACATGTCCCGCTCAGCGGAGCTCCGGCCTGTGCCACGGGATCTGCTTAACTGCAAGCCTGGGATGAGGCTGAGCCTGCTGTTGCTTCCTGTGCCGAGGTGGGTCTCAACCACCCTACATGAATCCTTGTGCTTCCAATGCTGGTCAGGGGGCTCTGCCCCCTCGTTTCGGGGACGGTGCCTGCAGGCCGCTGTCTGTGCCTGAACTCAGCGCTTTTCTCCCTGGCATGACCCAGCAGGGTGGCTCTCAGCTGTAATGGGAGGCTGAGCACGGGCGTTCGAGGCTACTGGATGAGGCTTGCTGGTGATACCTTCTGGATTTGCAACTCTGTTTTAAAGCCAGCGGTTTTCAGGCCAGCAGGAATCATTTAGTTAGTAATCCAGAGCATGCCCTAGTGCTCACCAAACCAGAATAAAACGTAACACAGAAATCACCTTCTCCACGGAGGCAGTCCCACTCCCCAACTGAACTATGACACAGTGGACTTCTGTGGATGAGATGATACTGTCCTTTTCACTACAGTCAATTTAATGCTGTCCCTATCCTTAGAGATCTCAAAACGTTAGACCTAAGGGATCGTCCAAATAAACCCTCACTAGGGAAGTTTAATGAAATGTCATATTCACGGCCAGCAGATCTTCAATGAGAGACAGACAAAGCCATCATCCTCAGGTACCTTGAGGCTTTCCCAGCAATAAACTCCAAGACAGGCAGTAGAGGCTTTCCCTGCTGAGTCGCCACTGCTGGCTCATTTTGTGTATTTGTGTCGTTCCCATCTAAATGGAGATTCCCAGACTTCATGGGCCAGTAAAACAGGAAAAGTTAGAGATGAAAATGGTGGGACTCTGTGTCACCACCTCAAAACTTCAAGTTTTTATTTTGCCAGCTAAGACATTAAAAAAAAGCAACAACAACAAAAAATGACTACCATGTACTGGGAATATAATTTCACAAAAAAAAAAAAAGGATTTTGGAATCAACAGAATGGGAAGAGCCTCTCCTCAGGATGAAAGGTTATGGAATACACTTAGCTTCATAAAAGTGACATTGTAGGGTTGCTTTTCTATCTGCTGCACAAACGCTGTATCTGCCCACACACACCTGCCGGCACATACCTGCTGAGGCCCACCGAACAGAGGCTGTGACATCCAGCCCAGCTGGTGTCCCCCTGGGCAGGGGCCGGACCAGGGAAAGCATCAGGGAGCCCGAGGTCTCCAACAGATATGACATCAGATCCTGCTCCCCACCCTCTGCACACATTCCAGAGCCTACAGGCCCCTTTCACACCCAAAGAGCTCACAACTCGCATTTTGCCACAGACCCCTAAACACTTCCCCACGTTGGTAACCACTTTCCTGTATATTTTCAACATGCCATCCAGCAGATATTTTGACAAAAACCTTTATGTATTTATTAGAAACAGGGAGGGTCTTGCTCTGTTGCCCATGCTGGAATGCAGTGGCTTGATAACAGCTCACTGCAGCCTCAACCTCCTGGGCTGGATGTCACAGCCTCTGCTTGGCTGTGACATCCTGGCCCTGGGCTGAAGTGATCCTCCCACCTCGGCATCCTGAGCAGGGTACATACAACCATCCCAGCTGTTAAATTTTTTTTTGTAGAGATGAGGTTTTGCTACGTTGCTTAGGCTTGTCTCAAACTTTCGGCCTCAAGCTATCCTCCTGCCTTATCCTCATGAAGAGCTGGGTCTATAGGCATGAGTCATTGCCCCCGCTAATCTTTAAAACTTTTTGCAGAGATGGGATCTTGCTATGTTTCCCAGACTTGTCTCAAACTCCAGGTTTCAAGAAATCCTTCCACTTTGGCCTCCCAAAGTGCTGAGATTACAGGCATGAGCCACTGTGCCCAGCCTGATTTATTTATTTTGAGAGATCGGTATAATAATAGAGTCACTGGTCGTCCACATTTTTACCTTGGCTTTAAAAGTAATATTATTTTTGGTGGCATATCTAGTTAGGGTTAAAGCCCAGAGTATTAGTTTTGAGTGTTTTAATTTCTGATAAAATGACACCCCACACACACACACACACACACACACACACACACACACACACACGGTCACCACTGGAAATTTAGCCCAGGAACTAAGAATTTTCCTGGCTCAAAAATCCCAGTTCCCTGCTTACCATCCATAGATGTCCTTCTTGTTGGTCTGACTCACACAGGGAACCCAGACACAATCTCAGCGGTCTCATAGGAGCCACCCCCACCCCCACAAGCCACCAAAATGCACTTCCAGATGATCTTTTTAGGGACCAGAGTCCACACGGTTGCCTAAGGAAATTCTGGGGTCTGTAACATTAAAATACAAGGAACTGGAAATGAGGGTCCCCAGAGGCTCGGGGAATGGTTTGGAGCTAGGAATGGCTCCTGGAAACATGACTGCTTCTTCCTTTATTTTCCATTCTTGGCAATCCAGCTATAAGGTCACAGTTTCTGAGGGAGAAAGTACTGGAAGGGACTCGAGCCCACGGTACCGTTCACACAGAGACTCTGCGTGGAAAGAGGGCTGGCGAGGCCGCCACACAGGGACGGGAAGGGACGGGAAGGGACGGGAAGGGACGGGGTGCTTTGGTTACTTCTGCTGTGAATGTGCAATGGCAGAATTCACTGGAGCAGGTTGGCCCTGTGGTACCGGTACATGGAACTATTTTCTCTTACAGTGATTTGCAAACTGGTTTTCTAGCCCACAATCGCTTCAGGGAGTATTTTCCAAAAATAAATCTGTATATTCAAATATGCCAAAATGTGTTATTTTCCATAATTGTTTAAATTAATCCTTAGCTGCTAACTGGAAACAGCAGCATGGAATAGGTTAAGGAAACTGTTATTGTAGAATTTACAAAATGGAAACATTTTAATTATTTGGTGTTTTAAAGTCATGCTTTTTAACACACACATTTCTCCCGGGCCCTTTTATCAGATGGTAACTTCAAGAGGACTGAGGCTACTGGGGCCACTGTACGATCTTCAGTCTTGTAGCTGACTCTATTTCAGACCTTCTCTTATGGGGACCAGTCATCCAGCAAAGTAAGAGTCTGCACACCCCAGTTCAAGTTCAAGCCCTTCAGAGGGGCCACCTGGTATCAGTGGAAGAGGTGATTCTAAAGTCACGACACCATTCTTTGTAGTCAAGAAACTCTAAAGCTATATAAACACTGTTTTAGAGAAATAAAAGTTATCCAATTCTTTAGCCATTGCAAAAAAGATCCTATTTTCAGAAAATCAAAAGGTGATGCTGTTTCCTATATCCCAGGAAAAACCATATAAAATCTCAACACAAAACTGAAATACGATGAAACAAATTTCTTCAAGTGGCCTTTCTAAATTTTAATTCTCAATTTGCTTCTAATGGTGGGAAGATGTTTTGGAGCTATTACAATGGGCTTTTTACCTAAAGCAGTTTGGTAGATGCCCGACAGACCTCCGCGGCTGTGAGCACACCCCCGCCCTCCTGCCCACTCTCGAGCACTCCCTGTGTATCACCACCTGCCCTGCCAGCCGCCGCCCAGAGCCTCTGCCGGTGCCTGCAGACCCCTCCAATTCCCCCACAAACGCAGATTTCAGGAACACGTAAAGAAAGCTAAGGAAAAGGAGGCAGGGAGTAATCCATTTGTTTAGACCTGAAGCTGGTCAGATGCTCATTTTTGTAGATGTTTTGAAGCAGGTAATTCACTATCTGAACACAATTTCCAGGGTAACGTTCTGTAGATGAGCTCCTTGATGTCCTTAACGCTGGGTGTGCTGACATCTCTTGTCCGACAGAAGAACATCTTGTTGCATTTTACATGCTAAGCTACAGAAGAAACAATGTACCAGGGTCTGTTCGTAGACCATCAGCCTCTTTCCACGTGGGTGGCACTGATTGCAGCTCTGCTGGCTCTGATGGGTGCCTGGTCAGTGCCTCTCCATTCGGCCACCTTGGACAGGCTTGCACTGGCTGCAGAGTGGGCTGCAGGTGGCCTCTCTCATGGATGGGGACACCAGAGTGTGGGCTCTGCCCAGTGGGAACCAGGGCTTTTGCTGAGCTCTGAGCACCAGCTCCTGTCCAGAGATAGGCGGTCTTCTCCCTGCCCATGAAGAATCAGAAACTGCAAGCCATGGCAACAGCAATGTGTGTGTTTCCTGGAGGTGGGAGTGAGGGGAGCTTGGGGCTGAAGGTGCAGGACTGAGCCTGGACCTTTGGCTCCTTGTCCCACTGGAGAAGGCGCCAGGGGTACCCAGGGCCTCCACTCGCCTGGCCCCGCTCAAGGAGGCTGAGCCCTGCAGAGAACTGTGGAATTTGGGAGTGTGGGCCAGGGCTGAAGAGGACCCCCCTTGTTTGTGGAATACTTGTGTCACGGCGTGCTGTGCTCAGGGTCACCAGGGAGGGCAAAGGAAACAAAAAGGCCCATGGTGTGCCCGTGGATTTGCTATGGCAGAAATTCTGCATCTATGAGAGGCATGTGGCTGCCCGCCAGGCTACCCGCAGAGATTTCTTGAAAACTTTCCCACAAACAGGCTCATCATCCCACCCATCTCACACCAATGCCTCCTTTGTGTGCCCAGAACATATAGTGTCTATTTGCTCCACATAGCTCACCCCTGGAGCCTCCCACGGCAGGGAAGGAGCCACAGGAGGGGCAGCGTGTGCTAGGGGAGCCTCGGGAGGAGGGAGATGGGGTTGTCTAGGCACGACCATGCGCTGGCCGGTCACCCATATGAGGCTGCAAGCACTCAGCTCAAGGTTCTTCCTCCTTCAACGCGGCAACAGTCCATAGGCCCAGCTTCCCTAACACAGCTGGTGTAGAGATACCAGATTCTTAAAAAAAAAAAACAAACAGCCTAATATTCATGTAAGTTTCGTTCCACGTGGAGCCTCTGGTGAATCTCATGGTGACTTGTGCCAATGCTGGACAGACCCAGAGCTGTCAAAAGATTTCCTTTAAGAAAGTGGCATCACAGGTAGCACTAGGAATTGCTTCTCACTGGGGAGTAAACAACTTAAAAAATTATTCCCAGCTCTTGGCCAATTTGACGTAGTGGGAGCTCAAAACATACCAGTTGAACTGAGTTGGATTTGGACTTTTAGAAAAGGTCTGGAGACAAACATGGCTGACTTTGCTTTTTACTTTTATTTTTTGAGACTGAGTCTCCCTCTGTAACCCAGGCTGGAGGGCAGAGGTGTGACCTCAGCTCACTGTAGCCTCTGCCTCCCTCCCAGGTTCAAGTGATTCTCCTGCCTCAGCCTCCTGAATAGCTAGGATTACAGGTGCCCTCCACCATGTCCAGATAATTTTTGCACTTTTAGTAGAGATGGGGTTTTGCCACATTGACCAGGTTGGTATTGAACTCCTGGACTCAAGTGATCTGCCTGCCTTAGCCTCCCAAAGTGCTGGGATGACAAGTGTCAGCCACTGCACCCAGCCAAACATGGCTGACTTTGATTCTTGGTTCCATCACCTACTATGTGACCTTGAGCACATAGCTGAATCTCTTTAAGGCCTGGTTGCCTCGTTTGCAAAACGAACGTAACAGTAGTAGGTCCCTCATATACTGCTCCAGTGAGTGCTTGCACTGCACATCATAAAATGTGCTGGGTCCTGGTGCACAATTAGGGCTTTTACTGTTGCTATCACACTGTTTCTACAACTAGTCTGAAAATACCTTGGGCAAAGGAGTAAGGCCCTAAACGATATTCATCCTTCCACCCACTTCCCATCCATCATTTACCCACCCACATATCCATCCATCACCCATCCATCCATCCATCATCCATCATCCATCCATCCATCATCCACCATCCATCTACCCATCCATCCATCATCCATCCACCCATCCATCATCCATCCATCCATCATCTACCATCCATCTACCCATCCATCCATCATCCATCCACCCATCCATCATCCATCCATCCATCATCCACCAACCATCTACCCATCCATCCATCATCCATCCATCTACCCATCTATCATCCATCTATCCATCTACCCATCCATCTATCATCCATCCATCCATCCACCCATCCATCTATCATGCATCTATCCATCACCAATCTATCCATCATCCATCCATCCATCATCTATCCATCCATCTACCCATCCATCCATTCATCCATCTTTCCATCCACCCATCCATCCATCCATTCATCCATCTATCCATTCATCCATCCATCCAACAACTCATCCATCCATGTATCCACCCATCCATCCATCCATGTATCCACCCATCCATCCATCACCCATCCATCCATCCATCATCCATCATCCATCTATCCATCATCCATCTATCATCCATCCATCCATCATTCACCATCCATCTACCCATCCATCCATCATCCATCCATCTACCCATCTATCATCCATCTATCCATCTACCCATTCATCATCCATCCATCCATCCACCCATCCATCTATCATGCATCTATCCATCACCAATCCATCCATCATCCATCCATCCATCATCTATCCATCCATCTACCCATCCATCCATTCATCCATCTTTCCATCCACCCATCCATCCATCCATTCATCCATCTATCCATTCATCCATCCATCCAACAACTCATCCATCCATGTATCTACCCATCCATCCATCCATGTATCCACCCATCCATCCATCACCCATCCATCCATCCATCATCCATCCATCCATCATCCACCATCCACCTACCCATCCATCCATCATCCATCCATCTACCCATCTATCATCCATCCATCCATCTACCCATCCATCATCCATCCATCCATCACCAATCCATCTATCATCCATCCATCCATCCATCATCCATCCATCCATCATGCATCCATCTACCCATCCATCTACCCATTCATCCATCATCCATCCATCTACTCATCCATCCATTCATCCATCTTTCCATCCACCCATCCATCCATTCATGTATCCACCCATCCATCCACCACCCATCCATCCATCTACCTATCCAGCAGTCCACTCATCTGTTCACCCATCTACCCATGTAACTACTCATCCATCCATATATCAATGTATCCACCTATCCACCCATCCATTCACCCAGCATCTGTCCATCCATCTATCCACCCATCCATCAATCCACCAAATCCATCCACCTACTCATCCATCATCCATCTATCCACCCACCCACCCACCCACCCACTAGTCCACTCATCTATTCATCTACCCATCTACCCATGTATCAATTTATCTAGATAGATAAATTGCCCATCCATTTGCCAGCACCTGTCCATCCATCAATCCCCCATCCACCCACCAACATATCCATTTATCCTTCCATCCACCCGCCCACCTGATACTCACATAGTGCCTTGAGTTAGGCATGGTTCTAAGGATGGTTCCCACTAATCCTCACTCTGACAGAGTCCTGCTCCCCACTGCACCCCTCATCCAGAGCATAGTGGAGCCTATGATGAAATATCTCTGATGGTTACCTAATGGGGCAAAAAAAGGAGACTATCTGGGGTCCTCAGACCTAATCACAGGAGTCTTTTACAGGCAGAGTTTTCTCCACTGGTGGCAGAAGTGGAGGTCAGAGAGACTCCAGGCTGAGAAGGATTTGAAGTGCCAGGGCTGCTTGAAGACAGAGGGGACAATGTGCATGATTGGAGAGTAGGCCCTGGGAGCCGAAAGTGAGTCTTGCCAGCACTAGCAAGGATGGGGATGATGGTTCCCACAGATCTGAATTCTGCTGGCAAACTGAATAAGCTGGGGAGTGGGTTCTCTCCCAGAGCCTCTAAGAGGAGCCTGGCCGCTGACTCCTTAATGCTAGCTCTGGAGACCCAGAGTGCAGACCCCAGCTGAGCCTGCCCTGACTTTTGATCTACAAAATTTCGAGCTTATAAACCTGTTTCAAGCTGCAAAATATGTGGTGATTTGTTACACGGCAATAGAAAAACAGATGCACGCCTCCCACAGCCTCCCACTGCCTATGGGGACCAGGGCTACAGGCACACAGGTGGGCCGAACAGCCCCTGCCCTCACTTTGCTGCTGGATTAGCAGACGAAAGTCAATAAAATCCGGTGGTGCATTTTATGACCTCCCTGCTCACTCCTTTTGAGACTCTCTTGCTTTGTGACCACTGGCTCGTTCACCTGGCCCAGCCCCTGCCTCCCCTTGGTGGGCTCCTGGGACCTCAGCCTGGGTGGGCGAGGTCCTCTTTGCACCATTATCTCAGGTCTATTAGCTTTCCTCACACTGTTTCCTGAAGCCCGGGTGTGCTGCATGATGTCAAAATCCGGTCTTTGAGAAAGCACGGCGCCGTGGTGAAATCGCTAGGGAAGTGCTTCTGCATTTCAAGACTCATCGGGGGCTTCACTGTGTGGAGCCAGAGGACGCAGCATCCACCAAGCTTACCTTCCATGGAAGCATAGCTCCCCAGGCGCCTGGCCACCCTCTGAGAACAGACTCTGTGGGCACAGGCTGCGAGATGCTGCTAAAACTGCCCAGGTCTCCTTTGCTTCTCCAGACAGCTGCTGCTTCCGCATTCCCCACTCACACTCGTTCTACGTTGGTTATCAACCTACGGTTTTCACAGAGAATGGGACCTGCAGGTGTCCTGGGACGTATACACTGCATTCTAAGTGTCTGTTTGCCACAGATCACCACTGTCTGCTCTTTGGAATAGTTTTTCTCTACTACTGGAATGTTATACCTGTAGTCGATGTCCACTATATTTCTGAGTAAAGACGACTGTTAAATTTCATGAGTCCATCCTGCTTTTCTGTTTCTCAGTTCAAAATGTGCTGCGGTCAGTGATATGAACCATCCGTTCCCACCTCCGTTAACAGTCAGCCTTTGGCCGATGAAGGTCAGTGCTCTCCCGGTACTGAGACAAGAAGTGTACGGTCCACGCAGAACTGGCTGTTCACTGTCTTGACAGCAACAAGGCAGCCCTGCAGACGATGCTGACGTCACACTCACACTGCAGGTGGAGAGGGAGGACCATGAGGCTGACTTTCATACAAATTAAATACCTGGGACCTACGTCTATAATAACATGTCTCCGAGAAAAAATACTCTACAGAAAGCAAATGGCCATGATATTGAGGGAGAACCTTTCAGAACAAGCACATTGCCATGGAAGACCCTCCTGCAAGCATTACTGCTTAAGAATTCTTTCAAACTTGATGGACTTTAAAGTTCTTTTGGGTAAGGAAACGCCCTACAATCATTCTGCTGACAGAACTTGCTAGGCCAGGCTCCTTTTTCTCATACAGCAAATACAACTGGCAGTTCTTGTGTCAAATTGGAGGAAAAGAGAAAGGAAGAGGAGATGAGACATCACTGGTCACATTTTGGAGGACTGGGCCGAGCAAGTGGCCAGATTTGATCCCCCAGTGAGATCGGGAGTATGGCCAGGTTTGGGGACAGAGACTGGCCAGAGCCACAGAGAGGTGACTGGAGGGGCTGTTCTGGGGTATCCTCAGCATGGCCGGCAGCTCTCCTCTGGAGCGTCACTGAACAGCATCTGGGGGCTGATTCTGGAGAATCGTGCAGGGAAGGCGGGGAAAATGAATCAACAGTGGAGAGTTCCAGCTTCCAAGCCGGTCGATTTTGTGACTGAGCAGGTAATTAAAATCTCAGTATTTTACTGGACTTCTCCTTTTCTCTTCTGTCCTCTGGCTTGCAGAATGGGAGGAGGAGGAAGCACGCACAGTCTCTCCGACGAAGCTGCTGGAGTACGTCGCTGCTGGGTGACAGCAGGGCGGCACCAAATGCTGGCGATGGAGATGTGGCCACACACGGAAAGCCGGCGACAGGCCTCTCGAGGTCTGCGAGTGTTCCCCAATTACACAGAAATACATCGTTGTGAAATAAGAAGCACCTTTGCGTCTGCAGGTTGTTTCCATGCAAATGCAGAGTCAGAGTACGGAATAAGGTGATCAATATTAAAAATCCAACCGAGACAGCAAATCAAATCCTCGCAAGGGTTCTTGTACATAATGGCTTCAGTCAGTTCCAGGGCCCATGATTTTAGTAGCCAGCGACTACTGAGTTAGAAGACTTCTCAATGCATCTGCAAACCATCAATACACCGAAAGACTAATCACATCCGTGTGCGACCTGCATAGACATTAAGAGTTTGTGCCAGAAGTCTTAGATCTAAGGGGTGAGGAACAACAGCTCAGTTTCAAAGAAAAGAAACGTGGGCAAATAACAGAAGATGGGGGCAAGTTCTGCAATAGCTCAGACACATAAGGAAGGCTGGCCACTGTGAACTGGCAGTCCTGGGTTCCGGGCTGCAAAGACCTTTCTGCTGCACCTTCATATTTGGTCCTCTGCTACACAGAGAGCACACGTTACTGACCAGAGTTTACACCTGAGGGACCTAGTAGTAGCGGCCCTTACTCAACAGATGCTGGGAGTAGAAAGGCACACCTGTTCACTGCCATATTCGGTGTTTCTTTGCTGTCATGCCACAACTGGCTCCTGGGAATGACACGAGCCTAAGCCTGCAGACCTGTGACTGTGTCTGTTCCCCTCTCCCCTACATTCCCAGCACCTAACCCCGGGCTTGGCGTCAAGAATATGGGTGCATACATGCATGTGTGTGTGTGTGGATGTACGTTTATGTATGTATGGACATAGATTACACATGTATGCATCTCGCTTGCTTGATGCAAGAATGACTCATCAATTAATTAATACAATGTGTGCTCCTGTTTGCTTTTTCTGTAATATTTTAAAGCCTAAGAAAGTTGAAGAGTGACCAGTCTCTCCTTTGTATTCTGTACTGGGCAGAACACGATGTCACTGGTTAGGATGGAGGTTTGAATCCTCAGTGAGAGGCATCTGCAAGCCATGCCTCGGGGCCCAATCTGGCCCATCTGTTTTTGTACAGCTGGAAAGGTGAGGATATTTTTTTTAACCTATCAAACAGTTAAAAAAGAAAAACAGTATTTTGTGACACATGAAAGGCACAGTTCATTCGATTTTCGGTGTCCATACAGGTTCGGTGAAACACAGTCACAGTCATTTGCTGATGAAAGTATCTCTGGCTGCTTTTGTGCGCCGATGGCAGGTACGCAGGCAGAGGCTCCACAGAGACTGCGTGGCCTGAAAACCTAAAAGGCTGCTGTCTGGCCCTTCTGCGATCGTTAAGGTCATTTAAAGCTCTGAGAACAGGCAGGCATGATTCACTGGTGCTGCCTTCATAGGACAGAGCACTGAGAGTGAACACAAGTCAGCTCAGAAGTCAGATTTCTGTGAGCCTCTAGGTGCAGGAAGCCAGGGTGAGGTACCACCGTGCACAGCTGAAGCTCTGTGGCTAGACAGGTAAGGCCAAGTTAAAAATGCATTCAGTTTTAATTTCATGAAGGAAATGGACAGGAATTATTTTAAACCAGAGGATGAATGTAAGTGGTGGAAGAAGTCAGCCCTGTGGGAAAATTCACGTTTAATTCACACCCAAAAGCTACCCTAGAACACAGCAGGCATGCAGGGGAGGGGGAACAGGACACCATATGCCAGAGGACAGGGTTCAGGTGAGTGAATGGCAAGAGCAGCCTTTCCTCATGCCAGCATCCTGCCGGAGGAGAGCTGTTTCTGGACAAAGACATTCTGAAATCAGGTAGGAGCTGTGAATTAAGTGGTAGGAGGGAAGAACAGGGTTTGTGATCACGTAGCACTGAGAAGCTGGAGAAAAAGGGGGCAGAACGGAAACGCAGCACCTCTCCCGTTACCCGAATACAGCTCTGACAGTGACACCCTCGACAGCCAGGACCTCTGAGCCAGGGAACGCTGGTGCGGCCGGCATCACTGCTCTGCATTGTGTGAGTGCTTGTGGACTTGGTTTTCATTGTTCATAGGTTAGGGAAATTACTGAGGGACGAGAACTTTATTTGCACAAAATCACATATCAATCATAAAGCCGCAGTTACATAAATGCGGATGCACCTGCCTTGGCACTCCTCACAAGTGTCTCAAACTTCTTTAAGAACTGAATTTTAGACTCTTCTTCCATGATTCTTACTTCTTTCTTCCCTTCCAATTCTAAAATTTGCTTGCTAGATGATCAAACACACGTTTGTTTAGAAAGAATGATCCATAAGAACGCCCATGAGGTTAGTGCCACAGACCCTGCATCAGGGATTTGTAACCAGTAAAAAGAGGCTAGCTTTCTGGCAATCACAGCGCTGTACGAAACAATTCACCTGAGCTCTCCAACACAGAAACAAAGGAAAACACGAATTCATGATGAGGTGGAAACAGCTCTCATTTTCTATGACCTTTCTGGAAGTTTTGCTTGCTGAATACACACATTCCCTGCATTTTCCCACAACTGTTCCAAATTTAAGAAGCGAGGACAAGGGAGGTGTGCAGAAAGTGGCATATTCTCTTATCTTTCCAGACAAAGGCACGTGTTTGAGAACCTAGGAAACCTCCCGCTCAGTCCTCACAGTGCACCTGACTCTCAGCCCTGTGCACCTCGCTGTGGGTCCATGCTGTGGAAACCTCCCGCTCAGTCCCCACAGCAGACCTGACTCTCGGCCCTGGGCACCTCACTGTGGGTCCATGCTGTGGAAACCTCCCGCTCAGTCCCCACAGCAGACCTGACTCTCGTCCCTGGGCACCTCGCTGTGAGTCCATGCTGTGGAAACCTCCCGCTCAGTCCCCACAGTGCACCTGACTCTCAGCCCTGCGCACCTTGCTGTGGGTCCATGCTGTGGAAACCTCCCGCTGAGTCCCCACAGCAGACCTGACTCTCGGCCCTGGGCACCTCACTGTGGGTCCATGCTGTGCCTCACTGATTGGCACCCCTTCTCTTAGCTGAAACATAATGTCAGGTTCAACTTTCATACTTCCAAAAACATTTGCGTGGTTTTGTAAATATTCAGAGGATACTTTCATTATTTCTTATCTGAACACTCGAGTGAGAAGCCATAACCACTAATGTGTATTCTGTTTTGCAAGATAGACATGACCACAGCTTATAATGGGAAAAGTAACGGATACATTTACCACTGGGCATTTTGTAAGGGAGAGAGTTATTTTGGGTCTTTTCTTGGGGACAGTGGCCAAGCTGTACGCAGCACTTACTGTCCCTGGAAGCTGCAGGAACAATGGTGTCAAATGTCTCACACAGTGGCGGGGCCGGGGCCTCACACAATGTCTGCTTTTCAGAAACGGCATGAACACCCAGCAAGCGCCTGCGCAGGGCCTGCCCGGTACCAGCTCGTGTTAGCTACTATTTTTTTAAGGATAAAAATAACGTAAAAGCTCTTCAAGCGAGAAACTATTCAGTAAAATGCTTTCAAAAAGCCTCAGGCAATAACACGATTTTCCAGATTAGGAGAAGGTGATGTAATAATTAGACAAACAGGAAGAAGGCTGTTCCGAGGTATCATTTATAAAACTGGCCTCGGAGAACTCCCTGCAACCTCGCTGGACATACACCCAAGCTACTCCCAGGTACACATTGTTTTAGAAAAGAATGCATACTACCATTGAAATGCCTTGTTTTTCTTTCAGGAAACATTTTGAGAAAATTTATCAATCAAAGAATCAGATATTATTTACATGTTATAAGGCCTATCAGAAGGAAGCAACTGAAATATTTCCCATCTATGCATCTAGAGGAGGCAGAGACTTTCAAAAGTATATTTATGAAAATTCTAACTTAATCACAATGGGTACTTACCATAACCTTTCACCTTTTCTTGCATGAATCTTGAATAAGTTGGTAATTAAAAAATTATTGTAAGTGGAAAGTCAACATCTCCACATCATGAAAATAAATTCGTAAATGGTTCTTTGAAGTTGAAATACAGTTGTCTCCTTAAATCTCACTGTACCGTTTTTCTGTTTTTATCAAGGGGTAACTTGGCATGGACTCTTGTGAATCAGTCTTGGGTTATTTCTGAGGGGTGCTGGCTATCGTGGCATCTAAAAGATGTAAATAAGTGCTGCAGGCCTGCTGCTGACCGTGCCCTGCTCCTGCTGCAATCGCCGGAGGCCAGCGTGACACAGCAGTGTGGACGTGGGTTGCAAGGTCCTTTTCGGTCTGAACCTCTACAAACACCCAAGTGCAGTGTATAAAATGTTTTCATTTATAAAATGGTTTCATTTGGGATAAAGCTTTGAACCTGCATGCATGCCCCACACACTGCAATCGACTGAGTTACTGCTTTGGTGTTGCAGGGTGATGGGTAAGAGTTTCCCAGGGGACCCAGAGTTGGTGAGAAAGGGATGCATGGCATGTGGGAGTGGACTTGTCTCTGTTGATTTAAGTCTCTGTTTTCACAAATGCTAAGCACATGCCCACGCATGCAGGGCAGGACTGTTGCATGTCAAGTCTACTAGGCTTTCCAGGCCAGATCTGGTCCAGCAACTCCACCTGACCTGGACTCCCGCCCTGTGCCATTGCCCCGGCTGCCATCCTGTGCCTCCCGATTTCTGTGTCTTTGATCCTGAGGCTCTCTGCCTCTTTGCCTCCTCTTTGGAGGCTGTGCAAATCCTGCTCTCCTTTGGGTGGTGAGTTCCTCCTGCTGGCCCCTTCCCCGATGCCCTCTGCACTGCACCCGGGGCTGGTTTGCAGAGGTCAAATGCACTCTCTGGTGACTTCAATGTCTCATAAGTGCCCCCCTTCACCTGCAATGTGAACTCCTGAGGGCAGCAGCCTCTTCCATGCCCCCTGTGGATGCTGCAGTGCCCAGCACCGTGCTGTGGCTCACAGACTACACACCTGAGATGGGGTTCAAACCCCTCCTCAACTGCTCTCAAGCTTCAGGGTCTGCCGTGACCTCCCCAAACTCTGCTGCAGCTGCTGCGATGCCAGCCCCGTGGCCCTCTCCTCTGCCATCAGGCTCCAGTGTCCGGGGCCTGGGAACCGCTGTCCTCCTGCTCAGCAGGAAGTTCTGCTCACAGGCTGCTCTACCTGTCCAGGCCTTCCTGACCTCTAGTGCCTGGACAGCCTCTCTGGGGGCTGCCTCCCCACCCTGCCTCCCTATGGCCTGCTCGCCTCCCTACCCCAGCTCCCTACGAGCACCTGGGATGCAGGTGCTCTCCGGTCACACCCTTCCGTCCCATGTGGTGCTGAGTCCCCCACACACTAGGGGCCCCAGAATCACCTGCCAGGTGAATAAACAAAGTCAGATTTGAAATGCTTAAAAGCAAACTGAATTTAACGTGTAAGAGGAGAAGAGAAAAACGTTCATTTAAAAACATTGTTATTTTGTTTTCTTTCCAAATAAATTTACTTGTAGGCAATGGAAATGTCGGTTCTCTTAACAACAATCCTTAGGATGGCTGTAAAGTTGTCTGTTGCATCCTGTGAGTGTGAGTGTGTGTGACTGTGTGTGTGTGACCATGTGACTGTGTGTGAGAATGTGAGTCTGAGAGGACGTGTGTGTGTGTGAGAATGTGAGTCTGAGAGGACGTGTGTGTGTGTGAGAATGTGAGTCTGAGAGGACGTGTGTGTGTGTGTGTGAGAATGTGAGTCTGAGGATGTGTGTGTGAGAATGTGAGTCTGAGAGGACGTGTGTGTGTGTGTGTGAGAATGTGAGTCTGAGAGGACGTGTGTGTGTGTGTGAGAATGTGAGTCTGAAGACGTGTGTGTGTGTGTGAGAATGTGAGTCTGAGGACGTGTGTGTGTGTGTGTGAGAATGTGAGTCTGAGGACGTGTGTGTGTGAGAATG
>CM052661.1:106297021-106366864 GCA_028533165.1 Leontopithecus rosalia
GGACGTGTGTGTGTGTGTGTGAGAATGTGAGTCTGAGAGGACATATGTGTGTGTGTGAGAATGTGAGTCTGAGAGGACGTGTGTGTGTGTGTGAGAATGTGAGTCTGAGAGGACGTGTGTGTGTGTGTGTGAGAATGTGAGTCTGAGAGGACATATGTGTGTGTGTGAGCGTGGTGTGTAAGCGTGGTGAGGAGTGAGTTTTCAAGATTCCCTACATAACGGGATACACACAGATGCGCTGGTAAATGGATGGATACCATCTTACTGTGTTTTGAGGAGGACGGTTTCTCTGCTTAATCAGCCTATGTGTCTGCGGGTTAATCTGCTTGTTCTTTGCCATCAGAAAAGGGACATTGTGTTGGTTGGAGGAAACTGGTGACAAGTGGTAAACAGAGTAGCTGCTGACAACAGCAAGTGGACACAGGTCTCTAATCACCATATAAATGTTACAGCCCACCCATTAATGCACGGCTGAGTGTTAAACCAACTGGCCCACTGCAGAGCACTGCCTGGGCCAGCTCAGGGTCTCTGGAGCCTGCTGCCAGCAGAGACATTTGCACGCATCTCTGACAATGTCCTGACGGAGGCCCCTGCACTGCCAGCTCCGACTTCCGCTGCAAAGTCTGAAAACCCTTGACGTTGGCTTGTGAGCCGGGGCGCTCAGAGCAGTGAAATCAATGGACAGTGACAAAATTCCACATTGTTCTGTAATTTCCGTCTTCTGTAGCAAAGCCATGTCCAAAGTTGAAAAACTGCTATTGTGAATTTAATCTTTCGTTTTTATTAGAAAGAGCACCGATTAACAGTGAAATTGCTGAAATCCTAGCATGTAGGCAGTACAGGAAAATGGAGACCAAAACCTCCATGCAACTGACATCCTGGAAAGCGGATGGTGCCTTCGTGCTGCGGGAGTATTTCCTAGCACAGCTGTGAGGTGTACTCTGCAGTAATGCACAGTTTTAGAAATGTAGCTACAAGACTGAGGCCCGGCTTCATGGCAAGCATGCTGACAGATCTGACATTTGTATGCTGGAAGACACCAGGACGGACAACTCCACTCATGCACTATTATACAAACTAGAAACTGAATATGCAACATATTTAATAATCTGGATATTCAAATTGCTGGATCAAACTTTGTTGACTATAGACATGAATGTTGGTATTATGTAGCTGTTTAAGTATCGTACAGTTTTACTCCTTGGTAACATTAAAACCTACAGAAACTTTGCATTCTGAGAGTGTCAGAGATGCTGGCTAGATGAGGCCTTTATTCTGTCTGTTCTGGAACATTCTCAGGCATGGAAGCTTACTCCCGCATCAGCAGAATACCAGTTTTCTGGGATATTTGTGCTGTAGAACCCCGGCCCACTTTTCTTCCCCACTTTAAGTAGCTATTAGCTGCTATACAAATGTGCTATACAAATGTGTTGTTGTATAGCAGCTATTAGCTGCTATACAAACAACTCGCTCCATGAATTTATAGGAGAATCCAGGATGGGCGAATCCACAGATGCAGAAAGTAGACTCACAGTGGCTGGGGCTGGGGTGAGATGTGTGGGGGAAGGGAATGGAGAAGGCCTTCTGGTGACTCCAGGGGTCCTTGCTGGGATGGTGAGCATGTTCTAAGGTTAGATTATGATGGTTGCACAATTCTGTGAATTCACTGAGAACTGTTAATATGTATGTACTCTGAAGATAGCTGAACTTTGCAGTTTGTAAATTATCTCACTAAGCTTGTTAAAACATAAAGCAATTAAATCAGTTTTCATTTTACTGTTCTGCTGCTTCAACATAACTTTTCAACAAAACAAAATACATCAGAAGATAAAGAGGGTATACTCAATCCTATTTTTAAGGCAACTGAGAGAACCAGAGATATATTTAATAATTCCAAATGGCTAGCAAATGAACTGATTATGTGCCAGCACATGCCAGTGAATAATGTACGTATGACGCAGTCAAGGAATTAGATCTATTAATCTTCAGAAGAAAATTCTCTGCAGAAACACGATGGCATCACAGCACTACTAAAGGCAATTCACCCCAAAGCTAGAAATCAAATAATTTTCAAAAATGTGATGATTAAGCACTGCCAGTAAAAAATAGGCCCATTACGATTTTAGAATTGAACATTTAAAGGAGCTCAGTGTCTGCTTTAGTGTCTCTCCTTTGACCCCCTTGGAATCTCCGTTGGGAAGGGCCCTCCTTCCACACACAGCGCCCAGCAGGAACACAGTTGTGGGCAGTCATGGTACTGCTCCTATTTCCTCATTTTTAGCTGAAAGACAACCTTGGGCTTCCAGCCCTGGCAGCATTCTGAGGACTGTGTAGAGGTAGAGGGAAAGCTGGGCCATCCTCACAGGAAACCGTTTCTTTTGTGATGAAGGAGGTGGGGTGGAAGGAAGAGGCCCAGCTGGAGAAGAGAAAAATGAATGATCATCAAAGACCACTGTGTGAGGCCTTTAACTGGCATCTAACTTTATGCCTCCCCACCAATCTCTGCAAGGCAGGTTCCTTTTCTTTTCTTCTCTTCTTTCTTTCCTTTCTCCCTCTCTCTCTGTCACCCAGGCTGGAATGCAGTGGTGCAATCTAGGCTCATTGCAACCTCTGCCTCCAGGGTTCAAGCGATTCTCCTGTCTCAGCCTCTTGAGGATTACAGGTGCCTGACACCACGCCTGGCTAATTTTTAAATTTTTAGTTGAGATGGGGTTTCACCATGTTGGTCAGGCTGGTCTGGAACTCCTTGGCCCCTCAAAGTACTGAGATTATAGGCATGAGCCACTGTGCCTAGCCCATCTCTGGAAGTTCTATAATCTCCATTTTACAGATGGAAAAGCTGAGATCAAAGACGGCAAATTAAAAACATTTAATACACATGGATTAAGCAATAGGGTTGGGATTTGAACCCAGGTTAAGAATAATCTCTATGAGGGCAGGTTTTAATCTGTTTTGTTCACGGCCATACTCCTGCCTGACACTGATTTTTGGGGCATAAAAATTGTTCAATAAGTGTTTGCAGAGTAAGTTTTATTTTGAAATAATAAAAAGCTTTGACGTATGATGAGGAAGGAATCTGTTGTGAGAACATGCTTATAGCTGGGTCTCTTTCACACCCTAACAAAGAAAAGGCTTACTTTACACTCTTTCTTTTGAAATTCCTATCAGTGGAAAGTCCAAAGCTATCTGGGGTAGCTGAAATGGGACCTGGAAGACCTGCCTCACTGGTTTGGGAGGAGCATTTTGCCTGTCTGCATATGTTATGATCAGTTTATTTATTATTAGGAAAAGAGTAAGTGCCATTATACAGTCCTGTCATCATCGATCATCATTTTTGGTTACATGTGGATTTTATTTACTCATCACTAGATATGGATAACTAATGATCATTCATTTTTAAATAAATTATTTTGTTTTTGAGATGGAGTTTCACTCTGTGGCCCAGGCTGCAGTACAGCGGTGCAATCTCAGCTCTCTGCAACCTCCGCATCCCAGATTCAAGTGATTCTTCTGCCTCAGCTTCCTGAGTAGCTGGGATCACAAGTACCCTCCACCAAGCCTGGCTAATTTTTTACTTTAAGTAGAGATGGGGTCTTGCCATGTTGGCCAGGCTGGTCTTGAACTCTGGACCTCAAGTGATCTGCCTGCCTCAGCCTCCCGAAGTGCTGGGATCACAGGAGTGAGCCACTGCATTTAGGTCTAATGATCATTTTAAAGTCAAAACAAAGTGCACTTTTGTAACCATGGAAACAAGTTCTATTTTTAATTTTTTGCAAAGTGTAGAGTTTGTCTTTGCTGATGTTCTTGGTACAATGTCAACGGCAAGGACAAAAATGACAAGTTTTCATTGAGTAATGCTATTCCAAACTCCTGTTCGTCTCTTGACTTCACATCTAAAAGTCATGACTGCTCTATGGAAACATTTCCAGACTTGCTCGGTTTTGACTCATGGAGACACGTTTGGGAAAGCACAGTCTTCTGCGGACCGAGACGCTCACTGGAGAAACGCAGCTGCAAAAGCAGATGCCAAAATTGAGTATTTTAAAATAATTTTTGGAGAGAAACTAAAGCTCTGAAACACAAAATAGCTTGCTATTTATATTTTAAATGTCAGGTTATATGCTTTCCCCCGCTATACAAATTTCGCCGAAGTCTGTGGCTTGCCACAATATCAGCCCTGTTTATCGGGTTGTTCCTTCTTCATTGCCATAACTGAGCTCTGCACCTTGGAGTAGTACTGACTAAAATGTTCTATTTATTTACTTATTATTATTTTTGAGACGGATTATTGCTCTGTCACCCAGGCTGGAGTGCAATGGCGTGATCTCGGCTCATTGCAACCTCCGCCTCCCAGATTCAAGTGATTCTCCTGCCTCAGCTTCCTGAATAGCTGGAATTACAAGTGCATGCCACCACACCCAGCTAATTTTTGTATTTTGAGTAGAGATGGGGTTTCACCATGTTGGTCGGGCTGATCTCGAACTTTTGATCTCAAGTGATCTGTCAGCCTCGGACTCCCAAAGTGCTGGGATTATAGGCATGAGTCACTGTGCCTGGCCTCAATCTTAACTGAAGCAAGAATGATTCTGAGGATTTGAGAGCATCCCTGGAAAGAATTAGGCAGACCCCTCTGCACCAAAAGAGCCACCACTGGATCTGCCAATTGAGAAACAGTGGCAGTAACATCCAAGGTCAAGCTGTGTAAATGCTCCTTCTCATCATTTTTACACACACACACACACACACACACACACACAAAGGCAATATTTTGCTCTACCATGCCAGGGGAATTCTTAGGAGATTCCATCCTTTTAATCTTGCTGAAATTCTTAAAGCCCATTTTGCAGGAAAACTACCATGAAGACGTCCACCAGCGCAAGTCCGCTGGGTGCGGGAGACGAGCCTCTGCGTGGTTCGGCACCTTGTGTCAGTGTGATTCCCCCCGCCCTGCACCTGTACCACCTCTGCACGACAGTCCCTGAATCTTGAGTGCAAGTGTCTGGGTGATTGCCACCAATGGGGTTGCAGGTAGTACTGTGTGTGTGCGTGTGTGTGTGTGTGTGTAAATATGCAAGTGTGTGCAAATGTTGAGTGTATGATGGTGAGTGTGTGTGTGTGTGTGAAATTTCATTTCATTGTAGTTGAGTTTCTTGCTTTGAGAAAGATGGACAGCATTTTCACTAAAAAAGTTTCTCTAGAGTACAGAAAAGCATTTTAGAAGTAATTGTTATGTTAGTTACTTAGTTAGTTTGTTTCTTTTGAGATGGAGTCTCACTCAGACTGAAGTGCCCAGGCAGGAGTGCAGTGGCGCGATCTCGGCTCACTGCAGCCTCCGCCTCCCAGGTTCAAGCAATTCTCCTGCCTCAGCCTCCTGAGTAGCTGGGGCTACAGGCGAGCACACCACGCCTGGCTAATGTATTTTTAGTAGAGACGGGGTTTCACCATATCGTCAGGCTGGTCTTGAACTCCTGACCTCAGGTGATCCTCCTGCCTTGGCCTCCCAAAGTGCTGGGATTACAGGTGTGAGCCACTGTACCCAGCCCCATCACCTTTGTATTAAGGAGCGTGTCTTAATCATCTCAAGGGAAGCTCCCTGCCACTCTCCCCCACCTAGGGCAAATTATCATAGTGTCAAGTCCTAGTCACGGGACCATTAATTACCATATTTGCGTTGGTATTTTTGGTTATTAATGAAGATTCCAGGAAAAAATAAATGGAACATGAAGACGTAATTTTAGTAAAAAGGTTTAGGTGATGGCAACCTTCAGGTAAAATGACAGGTAAGGTTCCACTATCCGGGTGGGGTCTTCCTGTCAGAGGAAGAGGAGAAGGACAGCACTAGGGTAAGTTTTAATCAGAGCCTCTGGTGTCAATTTTATTAGGGTGGAAAATGACTATATTGCAGCCTTGACATAAAAATGGCCCAGATACTAAATCAGCCTCATGAAGCATTTCCATTTCACTGCCTAAACTGCAACGAGTCCGTCACGTTCCACTTGTTGGCGGATGACGCGAACATCTCTCAATTGCTTTCTGCCCCTCTAATAAGAACATTACGTCTGCTTAAATGGTGACACCCATCGTTTATTTTAAAATCTACCCACCCCTGTCGGCCTGGCTCAGACAGTGAATTAACAGTTCAACAGTTAAGGAGGAGTTGCCCGATGGAGCCTACCTGGGGCTGCTTCTGGGTCTCTGCACTGGGTTCCCCTGAAGGGGGCTGAGGTCAGGGTCTAAAGGCCTCTCTGCAGCAGCCATACCAAAACTGAGACCCAGCGCAGAACCGGGGCTCAAGCTAGGACCCTACTTCCACTGAACTCTCTTCTCACTAAGAAGAGTTGAGGGTTTGTCCACGTGTGGAAGGAGAGCATCACTAACAGCCTCCTTTCCTCACACATCAATTTAACACCTTCTGGGGAGAAGAAGAAAAGCTGGGATTACTGTGGAAAGCAGTGGTGTGAGAGCGACGGAGTTAGGTCTGATGCCTGAAGACCTATGCAGGACGTGAGTGAGGGTGTGCTCTGCGCATCCTGCATGTAACAGGGTGCTGAATTCTCCTTTTTTTGTTGTTAATACCCTGTTTCTTCAACTTACACAATGTTGATGCTAAAATGTTCTTGGTGGATGTGAGGCTCAGCTCCTGAAGAATTCATCTGAGAAACTCAGGGACATGCCCTTCTCTCACTGGAATGAGTGGGGAAAAAAGGCATCTTAAAAAGGTTAAGGTGAACCCTCGTGGCACCACTGGAAGAGGAGGAGGAGGCTGAAGAAGGCCCACGAGTGCAAGCTGCCCTGCCTGAGACTGTGCCCTCCGAGCCGGAGTCTCCCTCCGGCATGCCCGAGTCCCCCTACCAGGAACGGGGGAAGGAGCAGGGGTGATCCGACAGCCACACGCCAGAGCCCCGAGTTCTAATCACGAATCCAGGCTGTGAGGTGGAAATCACAGGTGGCAACTTTTACTTGTGGAAACCAAATAAAGGTGCTTTCACATTGGGATCCAAGCCTCAACCGCGATCAGCAGCGTCCTGACTGGGAGGCAAGACAACGGGGTCTCTGCACGGAGGACCCATGAGCAGGAACCCCTTTGTCTGAGCTCCCCGGGCCCCGAGCTGGACCCACGGCCACCCCACTGGCCAGAGCCCATCACAGCTGCTATTTGTGCGATTGTCAGGTTTCTATTCCCTCTTTGTTCTGGGAGTCTGTCAGTTGTCCCATTGTGCCTCTGATGACCCTAAGTGACTCTCAGCAGTGCCTGTTTATTTTTGAAGGCCAGAATCACTAAGGGGTAAGTGCACAGGAAACAAACTTGAAGCGAATGCGGCTGTGATTGATGAGTGTTTGCACTCACCGTACAGCCCAGCAAGCTCCGAGGACCTACTGAGCAGTGTCCCCAACCCACCCACTGGCCCAACGGGACGATCCCCTGCAGGAACAGGGCCACCATCCTTGCCTTGGGATTGTGACTCCCGATGGGAAGTACCCTACCCGCCCAGCAACACCGGGCCTGAGTCCCCGAGCCCCTACTCCTCTCCACTCAGCAGGAGCCCCTGCCCGGGTGGCCCTCAGGGGCACTGTCCCTGTGGGCACTATGCTCTTCCCATCCTAACCTGCTCCCTCCTGCGGAGCCAATGCAAAGGCTTTGGGGAACACGGGTGTGAGCCATGCTAGGTCTCAGCTGCTGGCCCTGGATCATTTGAAAGAGGGGAACTTTTGGTTTCCTGCTAAAAGGAAGGCCCCCAAAGCAGCCAACCAATGCTGTGTCCCCTTGATAGGCCAGCGTAGCTACCCAGGAGCAGAGAGGGGGATAGCCCAGGCTCACATGTCTCCAGGGAGTGCAACCCCAGATGGCTTATTGTTGGGAGTCTTGGCTGAGGGTGGCTGCACCTGCAGTGACTCGACTGCTTCCCACTTCCCTGCACCTGTCCTCACGGCGCCCGCTTCAGGGGAGGGGTGGGCAGGGGCCCCACTGCAGGTGCAGCCGAGGGGCACTTAGAAGCGGACATCTGCACACTCGGCTCGGCCAGGACTGAGCTCTATTCTCAGCCCCCGCAGCCAAGGCGTCAGTGTAAGCCAGCAGGTTCCACAACAGGGGCTGGCTGTGGCTTCAGAGTCTCACCCTGATTTCAAAGAACAAAGGCAACTCTGGAGTTCCAGGGACATTTTGTCAGTTGGAGCAGCACTTCTATAGCATGCATCCCACATGCTGCATGTGTGCCTCACAATGCGCTCACAACCACTCTTACACACACACACTCCAACGCACGAGCTGTGGGCACTTCCACGCATCACCTGCTATGCTGTAGCACTGGGCCAGCATTCCTTACAGGGAAGAGTTCAGGCCTCAGACACACTGCTGGCACTTTATGTGGAACCCTGCCATGTGCAAACCAAGTCTTTGAGACAGGAGAGGAGAGGGCAGCAAGGACGAGGGGTGTCTCACTTGTCACTCAGTCACCCAGCAAATACTGATGAAGCCCCTCCCCTGAGCCGAGCCTGCGTCTAGGTGCTGGGATATCTGAGTGAACAAACAGCCAGATGTCCCTGCCTTCACGGGGCTCACTTTCCATCCAGGATGGGGGCTCAGACAATAAGCAACATAATTAGGGACTGTGACAGAGGTGACCGTACGGCCCCGCTCTGCGTCCTTCATCCTCTCGGGCCTCTCCACCAGGTGGGGCCGTGTGACGCTTCTGGCCAACAGAACTCAGTGGACATGATGACTGCCCCTCAGCCTGGTTTGCAGGGTGCTTAGCACTTGGGCTCTCTTCCCAGTCCCTCCCTGCCCTGCCCTTCGATGGTGGAGGCTCTATGTGGATGCCACAGGGCTCTCCCAGGTGCACTGGAGGGAGAGCCGCCTGGCCCTTGCTGAGCTGAGACATGACTGGACATCACCTCGAACTTCTGATTTAGGAGTTCCTCTGGCAGGCCTGCAGAGCCCACCTGTGCTGACACAGCCGCACTTCTAAGTGGGAGATGTCACTGAGAAGGGACGCAGAGCGAAGAGCTCACCTCTGGATATCTGGGCAAGAGACTGAGGGAGGAGGGCAGAGCCTGTGCTCCAGCCACACCCAGGAGGCTGCAGGAGGGAGGGGCTGAAGGAGATGCCTTTGGAGAAGTCCCCGGGGAACAGGTGGGCTTTGGGCAGGAGCCAGGCGCTCAGCAGCTTGCTTGCAGGGATAACAGACAGGGACAGATCAGGATGGAGGGAGCGACCCACTTAGTAACCCAGGTGGGCAGAGAAGGGTCTGGCTCTTGGTGCTGGGAGAGGTCCTTGCTATGCATGGGAGCTTCCCTAGGTACTTGGCACAATGAGCCATCAGTGCTCTCAACAAAGACATAGAAACAGCGCCTCATTTTGTACCTGGGTAAGGGGAAAGCTCAAGCTCAGGTCCTGTTAGCGGCGGGGATGCATCACCATGCACACAGCCTTCATTTCTCCCACTCTGGTACTGTGTTCTCCAGATGATCATTTCATATTATTGGGAAAATCAGCTTCAGAGCAGAAAGCCCGGAGGAGACGGTGAGGGACTTGCACATACAGCACACACATTTAAATGAAACGTTCTATGGAATTCAGTATCATACAGGAACTCAGACCATGAGAAGTAACAGAGTTTGCTTTGGGAGGCCGGGAGTCGGGAGAAGAGAGCCTTCGGGGCGGCGCATCGTGGATGGAGACCTGGGATTGGCAGCGCCAGGCCCTGCGTGTGTGCACCGCATTTAGTGGCAGAGAAAAGAGCAGGCAGCCTTGGTGCAACTGAACGCAGCCTCCGTGTGGGAGCAGCAGGGTCAGCAAAACCGAGAGGCAGGGAGGAGCCGAGCTGAGCCGGGCTGGTGCAGTGTCCTGCCCTGGGAGGCACTGGCTTTATACTAATTGATAAAATACCCAGAGTAGGGGGTGCATTACCATAAACCTCTAGAACCCTGGTCCTTAAAGCCCAGCCCCTGACCCGGGAGATGCGTGGGTGGCTGCTCCCGCCTGGCCCAGTGTCACTCCTGCCATCCTCCCTGGCTGCCGGGAAAGATCAACTGTGCGGAAAATGGGCTCCTGTCCTCTTCCTTCCTTCCTTCTCTTGCTCTCACTCTTGTTCTCGCTATCTCGTTCTCTACTAGTAATTTCTTTTCACATCTGCTGGCGGGCTGCTATCTTTCAGAGTATAACTTCCATTTTTCCTTGAGATGAGGTGGTCTTGCTGCTGTTCTGTTTTCAGGTAAACTGCATCAGGAAGCCCCCATTGTGGATAGTGAGGTCAGGACAAGAAAATTTAATTCCCATGGAGGATTGCAGCCCCACTGGACGTGTCTTTCCCAGCACACCTGCTGACCTGTGACCTTGTCAACCCACATATTCCCAGAAACTCAGCGGTTCTGGAAGCTGGCTGGAATACTTAGGGTTTTAGAGCAGCTGCTGGAATTTTAGAAAGGCTAAGCATGCTGTGCTCCACTCACGGCGTGGACGAGGGCGGGCAGCACCTGCGTGCATTTCTGCCAGCGCATGGCAGCGAGGCCGCTGGGAGTGGATTCCCTGTTATCAGGGACACTGTGTGCCCAGGGCTGGGTCTGCAGAGGCTTTGGGGAAGACACCATGGCTGCCTTGTGTACCTGGCCTGGTGTCCACGTGGCTCACAGGGCCTGTGCTATAAAAATACCTTGAGGTCACTGACTACCATGTGACTCTTCACCTGTGATGAGAATTTAAGCAGGAAAAATTCTTAGCATTTGTTAAACAAAGCTCCGTATCCTTCAAAAAATGTCTGCAGTCTTCTCTCTGAAAATACTAGCCAAAGAGCACTGACAGGAGGTGGGAAGCCCCACGTGTGCACATGCAGTAACTTGTTTATTACTCACAGGCCCTTCTATGATTACCCCTACTTATGTAAGGGAAACCAAGTCACTGCCAAAAGCACACAGCTGAAAGGCGGTGGGGCCCTGCCACCTGCTGTGTAAAATGAGCAATGTCAGACTGGCTGGGGACCCCTTCCACTGGGGCCGCTGGGCAGCTCAGAGCCAGACGTGTGGCTCCCTGAAGTCACCGCTCCACGGCTGATGTGTCTATGGTCTCACTTCACCTCATCTAGACTTCTCCGCTTTATTTATATTTTACTGTTTCCTGGTGTGTTCTGTCAACTAACTCAAGCTTTATAAAGAAGAGCAAAACACACACACACACACACACACACACACACACACACGAATATATGTGCTTAAATGTTTCTGGGATGGACATTTTAAAAATAAACATTAAACACAGATCATTCTATCTCCATTGTCTGAGCAATGTAGTGAACGTTTTCCTCATGACTCTTCACCAGGTTTTGCCCTTACGTGCTGCACACACAGGCCTTGGCCCCATGAAGTGGACACAGTGAACACAGACGCAGGATGGTGATGTTTTCACGGAGTACATCCTTCCTCCGTGGCACGCGTGGAGGGAGCTAGCTTACGCGTGACACGGAGTGCACACGCTTCCAGCCCCGCCTTTGAGATGCTTGTCGCAGCTCAGAACCACACTCAGTTCTGGGGTAGCAGCGCCCCCTTTTGGTCACTCCTCTCCCTCCTTAGTATAATTTAGGGAGACCTAAAACTTCCCTCACCTCAGCTGAATTGCCGGCCTTTAGTTCAGCCCCAGGATTAGTCAACTCCAGCGGGAGGAGAGGTGGAGACTGACTTCTGCCCTCCTTCCTGCCTGGTTTCTAAGGAGGAGGACGGCGTGTACACTGCCTGTGGGTGTGAGGGCCAGAAAATGCTTAGCAGCAACTGGTCTACCGCAAAATGACCTGCTGCTTCCCCAGAGCGCTGACAACACCCAGTTCTCTAGGCTGTCGTGCCTGAAAGTGTTTTCTTCCTCCTTTTGTAACTAGGCAAAACAGTCTTAAGCATAACCACAAAGCTGTCAAAAAAAAAAAAAAAAGAAAAAATCACCGAAGGAGTCTGAACGTGTGCTCTCATGAGTTATTTGCTTAGATTGAAAACAAACCCTTTGGTGGGATTTTTAGCAGGCGAGGAAGGGTAGACAAAACTTCAAAGTGCATTGCTATGAAAATGATCGGCTGGGGCCTCATGAAGACGAGAAGGAAGGCTGCCTGGTTTTAGGCACTCAGTGTGTGAACCACAGCGATGGCATCTGTGCTAGAGTCAGCGCCTGGCACAAACTTCTCCTCAACACGCTGATCCAGTCTTCACTCCGGGGGACCCTCTTATCCGACACTGTTGCCTTCTGACATTCACAGAGATGTCAGGCATGGTGTCCTGCAGAGGTAGTGAGCTAAGGGTTATGGCTTTCTGCATGAATCACATTCCTCTCTCATTCTTTTTATGCATGGATGAAACAGTTACCAAGGACCGAGCATGGATGACTGTACTCACGGGATATCAAGAATGATTTCCTAACATACTTACAGGACTTACTACCTTGTCAAGGAAATACCTGTTTGCAAAGTGGGAGGGAGCTGCTGTTCTCATTTAGAGTAACTTTGTACATTACATTATAATTTAAAAAGAAATGGCATATATGTCTTCAAGGTTTACAGTCAAGACTAATAGCCAAGGTTATTTGGTTTCTTTGCCTTCAGCACTCTGCATGTTTAGAGTACAGTTCTGTGTGCTCCAGGAAAGGATTGAGAATTGGAAATTTTTAAGGTCGAAAGCAAATGCCCCACAGCTCAACAGGCCCTTCCAGGTCGGCATCACTAGAGATTGTTGCTCACAAGCAGAGGAGTGCAGAGGCCTCCCAGGCCAGCCTCCCAGGCCAGCCTCCCCCACGGTCAGAGGAAATGAGGACACCTCAGACCGCAAGCTCCTCCCACTTCCCCCTTGGTTCTGACTCAGCCTGAATCAAGCTTCAGCTGCAAAGGCCTGAAGGTGACTGGGGATCTGCTTCCTCGTCACACTCACGGGTGGAGAGGCTTGGAATGTGAGTGCTGAGCTCATTCAGCAGATATGTGTGCCTTACTCTGGCATCCAAGGACCTGGGAACATCTCAGTCAACATGACAGGCAGAAGGATTGCTCTTCCTATCAAAAGACAAGCCAAGTTTGTGAAACGATGGACATCGTCTGCATTTCCATCACTTCCAGTAGTGTTCACATCCAACCCTAAATAATAACTCTCTAAACCAGATACCTCTCTGAAAAGGTTAAGGAGGGCTGCGTTTGGAAGGGCTTCAGGAATTACGTCATCTTCATAGGGTATGGAAAGGGCTGAGTATAGAAGAACTTTTTATAGTCTATTGTATCTGTGCCGTATATACACCTACACATACGTGTGTGTGTGTGTGTGTGTGTGTGTACTGGATGGTAACGGAACTGCTACCACTGTGACTAATAATTTTCAAGGCAATTAGCAAGGGGGATGACAAAGATGATGCTTGCTTTAAAAAATCAGTAGGCTTAGCCGAAATAATTTTAGAACTCAATTTTCTTTATGTGTAAAACCTAAAATTGGACATTTGTCTTCATGCTTTTCTATTATGTCTTTATATATGTAGCTGAAATATATGAGTAAAGAGATCATCTAAAGGAATTTTTATTCTAGACTTTTAGAGGCAGATTTATTCTTAAAATCATCAAGGCTGGGACGTCACCTTCAAACTCACAGCTTGTCTATTCTAGGAAACCCTCAGTGTTCTGCAGAGTGCACACTGCTGCTCCTAGTCACAGACGCAGCTGCCTTCAACTCCTGCTGCTTCTTCCTCTGCCACTAAGGACGGTAACCCTACTTCCTGAAGGCAGTGAGTTATGCTGAGGCATGCCTCCAAGAACATCCCCACAGAGATCATCACACAGTACGCAGAAATAAGCGGAGCACCGAGTCCCTTCGCACTTGCCTGTCTCATTTCTAGGCAAGGAGTCCTCATTGCTTTCAGTCTCTGGGCCTCTGGGTTATGTTGATTTTCATGGACACTTAAGATACTGAAGCAGTGGGCATCACCACGTCTATTTTATGTATGCTCTGTCAAGGAGGAGGGAATTATAGAAAAGAAAGGACTTTTGAAAAAGAGCAAGTTAATCGGGAACAACAAAAGTTGGCATAATTACCTTGCCTAACAAGTGAAGTATAAAGAAAGGCCTTTCCATAAATAAGCAAAGACCAGGCTAGGGAAAGTGGCCAGGAATCCTGTTTGCCTTGAGTGTCATCTGTAACCTGCAGGCCGGGCTGATCTTGGGGAAAGGGATGCGTATTTTAGTAGCCAGAAAATCACTCCTTTTTCCTTCGACCTACAGTGAGTTCTCAGGATTCGAGCAGATTTCACACCACCGTTTTTCTCTTTGCTTTGGGAGATAATCCAAGAGCTGTGCAGAGCAGAACAGACCTGCTTTGAGGACCTGCAGAGCCCTGTGCTCTTCGGAAGTCACTGAGCCTCAGGGTCAGGATGGGAACGGCATCAATGTCAACATCAAATGCAGACACGGTCGCTTACTCACAGGGGAAGCAGAAGTGAAGACGAAGGCTGAGATTGTGTCTTAGTTCATTTTCTGTTGCGATAATGGAATATCTGAGGCTGGCTAGTTTATAAAGAAAATAGAGGTATTCCCCACAGTTCTTGAGGCTGAGAAGTCCCAGGGCATGGTACCGGCATCTGCTCAGCTTGTGGCGCGTGTGTCCTCACACGGGGGTGGCCCTGTATGGTGCCACAGAGCGAGAGCTGGCTCAGGTCTCTCTTCTCTCCTTAAAGCGAGACTCCTAAAGTCTCATCAGGGGCCCCACCCCAAGGCCCTGATGACTCGGTCTCTGCTCCTTGTCACATCCCAAAGGCCACATCCAATTAACAAAGAAATTTAAGGATTAAGTTTCCAAGTCACGAAACTGGGGACACGTTCAAACCATGAAAATGCGTAAAGGCAATTCATATTCAATAAGGCGATACGAAAAGTAAAATTCTGCAGCCAAGAGTTTTTCCCAGTGCCTTCCGCGCCACTCTTTGCGGTCAAGAGAAACACTACAGCATCCAGGCTTCGCTGCAACCTCACTTCCTCGTTAGTTGTTTTTTATGAGCTCTGCTAGGCTTCCCGGTGCTCACATGGGGCTGGACGAATAGATGATCAGAGAACTCAATATAGTGAGGCAGAGCTGGGAGATGCAGTGTCTGTGTGTGCAACAAGGCACGTAAGCAAAAACAAAACGGAGATGGGAAGGGACCGCAGGAGGGGAGGCGGGGCTGTATCTGCCACATATCTACACAGCCAACATTTTCCTTTTTTAGACAGGCTCTTACTCTGTCACCCGGGCTGGAATTCAGTGGTGCAATCACAGCTCACTGCAGCCTTGACCTCCTGAGCCCAAGTGATCCTCTTACCTCAGCCTCCCAAGTATCTGGGACCACAGATGCGTGCCACCACACCTGGCTCATTTATTTATTTTTTGCAGAGACAAGATCTCACGTGTTGCCTAGGCTGGCCTTGAGCTCCTGGGCTCGAGCAATCCTCTTACACAGACCCCAAGAAGTGTGGGATTATATGCGTGAGCCAATGAACAGAGCCTCTATGTTTTTAGTAACAAGAACAGATCTGTGATTCCCCATGTAATTAAAAAAACAAAGGCTTCCCCGAGCGCGAGTGCAGGTGTAGGCTGTCACCACGTGGCACCAGGTTTCCCATGTCTGTGTCACCTACCAAACACTTCGTTGTCCTCTGAGTTCGTTTGCGAAAGTTCACCCAGCTTTCTCTTTTTTTCAGATTCTCCTCTGTTAGTCTCGCCATTCTGGAAAAAGAAAACACAACAACACCCTTTCTTAAGATTAATTGTTGTATCAAAAACATAACTGTAATGAATTTGTCTCCATGAAGTTTTTATCGGATAATCAATTTCACGTCTGTTTTCAAGATAGAATATAGAGCTTTGGTTCAGAGGTGGGTTTTCTGCACAGGATTCTGAATTCTAGCTTATTTTCTCTGCCTAAACACCTAAGTACTTTCTTGACCCAGTTGATACAGTTTTATACACAAAAATTGGAGCATCAGCCTAGGTAAAATAAATTAGTTACACTCTAATTAGATTCTAAGTGACACTGTTACACCTTTGCTAACTGGAACCAGTCAGGACCACTTTGATGGGAGAATGAGCCCTTTTGGGGACAGAAAATGAAGCTGGTGTCGGGAGGCACCTTTGTATTCCAGGGAAGGGAAGCAGCCGCTGTGGAACGGCCCCCACTCTTTTGGGAATCTGCGACCTCGGAGTTTCTTCCCTGTCTTCTGGGCCTCCTTTGCCTGTTGCTGGAGCCCGAATAGCAGCGTGAGCTTGTTTTTTGAGTTTAAAATGTTCAGGACACAGTCTGATCACCAGTGCAGAGACAAGATATGGTTCAGCTTCTTTATATGTTTGTGATCAATTTTACTTGACTATTTTGAAATGTCACGCTTGCACATCACACGATTCAAATGCTCTGGCAAGTGCACAGTGGCCATATGCTGAAACCCCAGGGTCTCCTGGATGCCGCTTTCTCTTTGGGAGGTAGCCGGCATTTCCAGCTTCTTCCAGACTGGACACAATCATCTGTGCGCCTTCAGACAATTACACGTGTGCATTCTTTTCCCTCAGCTTCGTCTTCACATACGTGGCATCACACTGTGGATGATGCCCTCCTTCTTGCTTCTGCCTGGGAACAAGGGGTCCTGGAGGCGGCTTCATGTCGGCAGCACAGAGCTGCCTGCGCAGTCCGCGAGCGCTTGTTACTGCTCACACCTCTCCAGGCTCCACCACCATCCAGCTTGTTCACATTTGTATCTTTCGATCCTAACCACGTTGCCCTAATTCCTGCTCACTGCTCAGAATGCACGTGGGCAAGGAGCATTTCTGGAGGAGGAATAAGTCACACTGGGCTTTCACTGGGGGTGTGTCAGTGCTGCAGGCAGCTGTGCTGGTCCTGGTGCCACCCACCAGAGGCACAGGGCCTGCTTCTCTCAGGGTCTGCTCCCCTGTGGGGGCAGCACCCCACCCTGGTCTCTGCACTTGACTTTGTACCAGTTTTCCACACCAATCTCTCATTTCTGAGGAGCCTTTAACCCAGGATCATAAGATGCACATAGTTTCAATTTTACATAGTCTCCAGCCCTTCTGGGCAAAGGGGCAGGCACAGCCATTAAGTGACACTAGGTCTGAAGTCTGATTCAGACGGAGTGTGACACACTGATGTACTGCAGTGTATTTGTTCCCGGAGAGAAGCCCAGTCCTCTGAGCTCACATCGGCCAGGGTCCTGCGTCCTACTCCTAGTCACTGAGAGCCGTCGCGTGTGTGTGTGTGTGTGTGTATGTGTGTGTGTGTGTATGCGTGTGTGTGCATGTGTGCGCGTGTGCGTATGCATGTGCGTGTGTGTGCGTGTGTGTATGCATGTGTGTGTGTGTCAGGGTCTTCATTGCCACCCCGGGCAGATGGGAGGGGATGGGTGGGTGAGGTCCCACCAAGCAAGGTGTATGGCATTATCTCCACAAGTCAATGCCATCTAGGGTGATGACCACACTATAAACACAGGGGTTACTGAAGTCACAACACGGAGGCGGGAGGAAGCTGCCTTCATGCCGTGAAATAAAATTGCGAAGAGGGCACTGGTTTGGGCTGAGTCCCTGCCCTGGGCCCAGCGGACACCCCCAATATGAAGTACAGCATGAAGCCCAAGCGAAGATCTTTATCTGAGCTTCTGAGAGACCAGGAGAGACAGCAGCCCAGTTTCCAAGCAGGCCAGGTTTAGCCCGGATGAGGAGGAAGTCCCGTCTGCTCTAACCTTTGCAGGGGAGTCACTTTGGAACCACCCACCCATCTGCCGCATTTTGTCGTGTGTCTGCTTTCCTCAGTCTCTGTTTAGAAACCAGCCTCCTCTGCTCGGCTCGTCGGAGCACTCATGCTGGTTTGTGGAAAGAGGTGTTGCCGGATTCTCGAATGAGGAGCACCAGTCAACGGAGGATTTTACGTTTGTTGTAACTTTGTGTCCACCTGCCAGGCTTCCGCGGATGGCTGGTGTAGACACTGAGGCGCTGCTTTCCAGACCTGGAGTCACAGAGTTCCAGGAGACTGTTATTACTAAGTAATGAAACACAGAGAATGTTCCAACTTGCTGAGAATGGAGGAAATAGCAAAACAAACATGAGATTTCAACACAGCAAAGTAGGAAAAACTGACTCCCAGCATTGCTAGAGATGGAGAGGGACAGCAATTTTTCTGGGACTGGAATAAATGCTCTTGGCCTCTTGGAGTCTCACCTCGGGGCCTGTGACCTCACCGCCATGGCTTCCAGGCTCCCAGCCGCCTGTGACCTTCCACGGATGTTCACGTGTCTCTATTACAGAAACTCACGGAACAGCCCATTTGTCCACCACCCTGCGATGCTGTGAACTCCTTGAGAACAAGAACCACGCCTTACACACCTTCCTGCCCCTCATACCCAGCAGAGTGCCTGGCACCCAGCGAGTGCTTTTGCAACACAGTTAAAATGGACCGTTTCTGTTTCAGCAGAGGGAGCCAAAGAGAGCTGACTATGTACACTTTTCATATCTATCCAGTTAATTTTAGAAGACAGTAAAACTTGGAAAAGAAATAATTTCCCGGCAGTCTTTCCTCAGCTACGGATTCATTTCATAGGTTTTTGACATCTAGCTTCTACGCTAATATAAAATTATATTCTACACTAACTACAAAACACTAAATGTTGTTTAAGAACTAATTAAATACAAGTCAGCTCCCGTTGTTACTGATCGTAGCTGCATTTTCTTCAAGCTAATGATTCTCCAAGAGGGACAGGGCTAGGACCCGTGGCATCTCGTAGTTGGTGTGGGCAGCCCTTCCCGCGGGAGGGTAGAACGATGCTGTGTCTTAGAAATGAGGCATGTCGGATGCAGAGGGAAAGCTGATATTTAAAGCACATCACTTTGCTTTAAGTGCGTGGAGGGGATAACCTAGTGGCAGTGACCTCCCTGCGTCCACTTCCCAGGCTGGTTTCGAGGGCGGGGGCAGCATAAGTGTGAGGAGGAATTTTGTATCCTGTGTGTCAGCCTGTGCCCGCGTTGGTCCCATGGTGATGGTGCATCCACTCTGTTTATCCGTCACATCAAAGTGGCCACAGGTGTACCCTGAATAGTGACAGCACAGGGGACTCCAAATCCTCCCTTTTCTCTACCTTCTCAACTCTCTGACGGTTAAACATCTCTAGGTCATACAGGGGTGCAGGATGTAGCAGAAAGTGCACACTGGCCTGGGAAATTTTGTGACTAATTTCTACTCAAATATAAGGCTTGTTTTTGAGACCTGATACTGCTATTTGAAAAATATAAAATATTCCCTTATGATGAACACATTTCCTGTGAGCTAAATGTCTACTAGGAAAGCAAATACTGGAGATGATGTGTCAAAAGTGATGTGATTTTGTGATGAGAAAACAAGAGCTTCCTGCAGACGGGGTGTAGATTTTCAAGAGAGGTGGGTCCTGGCGGTTCAGGCCCTCTGTGCCTCATTGCACAAGTGAGTCCAAATCTCGGTCCAAATGGATTCTGTGACTGCAGGTGTCAACAGGCACTTCAAGCCATGATGGCTCCTTCATACATTTGTAGCAATCTTCTTTTCCATCAGCCTACATATGTGGGAGCTGACCGAAGTAAGAACCTATTTCCTGTCCATAACAATTTTGGAAGCTGTGTGGGAATTTGCTGCAGAAGCCCCAGGAAGCAGGCACATTCCCCTACATTTCAAGGAGCACCAACAGCTCGGGACCGCCATGCATGGTGACGATGACAGAGAAAAGAGTCTATTTTTCAGAACAAAGGAAATGTTAGTCTCCTCATCTCCTCCTGATTACCATTACAAACTGGTAATCAGTCTCATTTTCTCTGTGAGTAAAAACACAGAAACAAAAAACCTCTACCCGGCCTTGACCTCCAACCCCTTAAGTGGCAAGCTTTCCCTGGGGGTCAGCATGGCCCTGCGCAGGGACCTGGGGCAGGCCAGGGAAAGGACCCCGGGAACTCACAGGTTAATGCTATACTATAATAATACCTTGAATATGTCCCTCTTAAAGCACGACCCCATGTCTCATATGCTAAATCAATTATATCTTAATTTTAAATAACCCTCTCAACCAAACCTCTGCCAGCTCAACTTTTAAGGCCCCGAATCCCCAGAATTCCACGCTCTCCGGCCAGCCGGAAGCACAATTCAGTTGTCTACATCAGAACTGAGTGGAGAAGGAAAGGACAGGCTGGTGTCAAACCCCCAAAGCCAGTCCCAGCCAGGACGCTGGCGGTGGAAACCGGGTTGGTGTTGAGGGCCCAGCTCGGCTGCTCGTTCCTGCATAGCCAGAGCGTCCGGTCACGTCTGCGGGGGTTCCTACTTGGAACGGCTATTCACATACGTGCCCATGCATGGCACACACGCACAGCCTGTAGTGAAAATACTCTTCTAATTAGTCTTACATTTTTAAAAGACTGATGGTCTGCAGGTGGCAATTTCAGGAGGAATGGTCCAGAGGCTAAGTTTCTACTCAATCACCACAGAAAAGGCTGTGGGAGAGGAAAACCCTTGCTTCATATCGCTACAAACATGACACAGTGTATTCCCCAAGTTCCGATTCACACTAGAAACTACTTATCAGGCGAGGAAAGGGTTGAAGCACGTTACAAAGTGACTTTCACCTGCAAAAGCAGTTGTATGTTATACTCAGATTCAGGGTCTGCCACAGGCTGTTTTCATTCAAAACACGTAAGAATTGATTTTGAGAATTTTGCAATCCCTTAAAAAATCCTGCCTTTCGCGAGATGTCCTAAGTGTGTCCAACCCATCTTATTTCTTGTGCTGTTCTGTTCTGTTTTGTTTTACGCTTTCAACAGCCCAAAGCCACAGTTTTTAGTTTCTGTCTCTAGTGATAACCAGAAAAGAGGATGAGGAAGGAGCTTTACTGGCCCAACCAGAGACAGAAACTAAGAAGCCATGACTGTATTTTCTCCTTGAACACTCTGAGTCTTGAGTGGAGAATCACTGGCACGGAAGCAGATAAAACTCTTGTCTGGCTCTGCGTCCTCAGTACCTTGCCATTCCCACACATGCTTGCAACAAACACTGCCCAGGAGCTGAGTATACACAGGAAAATAAGGTAGGAGTTTAATAAGCCAAATCAGGCGCTTCAAAAATAAAGCTAGAAAAGCAAGCCCAGAACGTCAGATGGTGACTGTCCAGTTAAATATGGTGGGCCCAGCCCTGCCCGTCACACTGGAGAGGGTCAGTGATGCAGGAAGTTAACCATCTTTACTTTTTCTGAGATGTCCTACAAGAAAAATTACACAGTGATTCATATTTTAAAAATTCCCAGGATGTTTAACAAGAGAAGTTGCCACTGTCTTCCCCCTTCCTTAAAGCAATATGTTCTTTCTGAATCTTATACTCGACTGATCTTATTTAAAAACAAAAAAGAAGACACTCAGCTGAAACTTCCTATGATGTCACAAGCGACACAGTCATCCACGGCATCTGCGTGCCAGCTGCTTGGCCTTTAGAGGCTGAGGTCCTGCCGGCGGGCATACCTCTGCCCCCCCGCCCTGTCTCCCCTGGCCTCCTGCCTCAGAATTCGTATCTCATTCTATGCACAAATCTCAGCATGGCATGCCTTTCTCACAGCACCATACGTATTTTGAGCTTTAGGTCCTTTGGAGGGATGCTACTAAAAGGCAGATATTTCTTTAAGTTTTCTTTGCCTTCTGCCAGATTCCCCACTCCAGTCAGATCTAATCCACCCAGATGTTTGCAGAAAATAGTTTGGGGGCAGCAGGATCTGTAACTCGGGTATGTCGTAGCAAAATCATGATTTGCATGAGAGCCAAGACTTCAGATTCTCAGAAGCTGGTTGCCGGGGTCACTGGGAAGATAATTAAGTTTTCTGTACCTCTGTTTGCTCAGCGTTAAAATGAACATTATAATCACACTTTGTGGTTGTCGTGAAGAACATTCAATACGTGGAAACTGCTTTTTGCAGAAGCACAAAAGGCCATTGAAAACGCAGATCCGCAGCAGCTTAGCTTCGTGCTGTTACCAGAATAAGCCCTTATTTTTTTCTCAGAACCATCACAGCCCCCTCTCAGGGGCTCTGGCCCAGGACCCCTGGTGTGGCAGCAGAAACAGGTGATTGTGCATCAGCGGGATACAGAGCTGTCCCCAGCACAGTCACTCAAAGAGAGATCGTAGGTGACTCAGGCTCCCTCTGCCTAATCGCCCCAGGAGGACAGTGGTCCCTGTCTGGCGGCATCATCACGAGGACTGCAAACATGCACGTTCCTCTGGAGGAAACCTCACTGCTTTGAGGATGCCTGGCCTGTTCAGCCACCATCAGCAGTGGTCAGCCCTCCCTGCCTGCAGCAACATGTTCTTCCTGCATCTTCGCCCACTGCCCCACCTTAGATTTCCCTCCAGTTAATCCACATCAGAGGTTTCTAGGATTTCTAACGAAACTTTAGTTGACAATGAATACTTCCAAATTATTTTTCAGAATCCAGAATCTGTTCGCCAAATTTCATTTCCAGTCCCAGAATGTCAAAGATATCAGGTAGAGGTAAACTGGCTTATTTTTCAACTTACATATTTTTGCTCTCTTTAAATTTTTACAAGTATTTCATATGTATATGTAATATATATATATGACTAGATTATGAAAGGAATTTCACCATTATCTAGCTTTATAAGGAGGGCCAACACTAGGTTTATATTAAGAACAGTGGCACATCTGAGATTTTATCTTCTTGAAAGCTAAGTTATGTGGATGCTCCCAAAGGAATGAGATTCCTGGGTCAGAGACAAAGGGCAGGTTGTTATTCACAGCAGTACGGACGTTTCGCCATTTTGGCTTGGGTTCCCTAACACCCAATTCACATAGGAGCCACGGGAAGGGGCCTAGGTGGCTGCCTGCATTCAGTGCGTTGAGTGGCAGGAGAGGAAGCTCCACATAGGAAACCTGAATCCTTTATAATTGTCAGTAGCTATGCCGGTGCCCTGCTTTAGAGGAAGACACTATCTCCCAAGACCTGTATTTTGCTCCAAATACACACTCTCTCTACCTTCCCAACCTGTTCATTATATAAACATCCTGGAAAAAATAGTCCATAATAAGGGTGGATCCTGTCTGGCTTGCAGGACATGCAGACCCCTGGAAGATTATCTCCCAACAACTAGTTATATAAGAGGTGACCGACTGAAAACTAACAACTCTTCGGCCAGCTTGATGGGTGTATCTCCTTCCACCCAGTTCACAGTCAAACCCAACTTCACACTTTAGATGTCCTTATAGAAAACAAAATGTTACAGACTTTCACAATTAGAAAGACTTTCGAGACCAGCCCAACCACGGTCTTACCACTAAGTGATGCTGACCTGTGCACACGCGCAGGGTCTTTAGCTCAGAGATGACACTAAACCCCTGGACAGATGCACAGAAAGCGCTGCTTCTGATCTGGACACAGATCTGAGGACTTTGCAGCCCCCCAGTCTGGGGGGGTCCTTGGAGGTATATGGTGCCCGTGTGGGGCCGCTGATTTTTCTTTTTCTCCCACTTTTGGGCTTGGCTGCTTCTGGAGAAGGCCATGAGGCTTGTGCTGATGGTGGACTCAGAAGCCGTGGTCTCAAGGGAAATGGACAGGTTTCTAAGCTGGCATCTCCACAGGAGTCAGAGACTGCAGGGCCGAGGTCCTACGTATCACAGTTTCATAGAATTCTCTCTCTTTGGTCAACAAGACTATAGGCCTATGATATGGAGAGGCCATAAGGCTCTGGCCACAAGCTACAGGGAGAGCTGGGCCTCAGTGTCTGGCCCCCATCCAGGCCTGGGAGGAGGAGATGCTCAGGGAACATGGTGAGAAGGGTGGGGTCAAAGGAAAGAAGCGGGGGTCACTACGGGAAAGAAAGGGACCCAGGTACAGCCTTGGGTGGGGGCGGGGGCCACTACGGGAAGGAAAGGGGACCCAGGCACAGCCTCGGGTGGGGGCGGGGGCCACTACGGGAAAGAAAGGGACCCAGGCACGGCCTAGGGTGGGGGCGGGGGCCACTACGGGAAGGAAAGGGGACCCAGGCACAGCCTCGGGTGGGAGTGGGTGGAACCGAAGCCCATGATTTCATAGGAAATCAATGCCCACACGGAACCTGCATTCCGCAGCCTCAGTTCGGTGCGGAACGGCTTATAACTGCATGACCGCCGGAGCACCGCTGGCAGTGCCTAAATGGGTTGTCCAGGGCCAGTAACAAACATTCATGTAAACATCACAGCACTAAAGAGAAACCTGCAGAAGGAACTTTTAATTCGCCTGTGATAAGTTTACTAGATCGGGTTTAGATGATCCACAAGTTCTAGGTAATGCTATCTTGATTAAAAAATAAACTGTGGGTGTTTAAAGAGGATACTGCAGGTAAAAGGAACCTGTAAATATAGAAACAGACTATCTGATAGAGCTTGTAAGATCTCGATCCCCCTCTCCACGATCCAGAACGGAGGAGAAAGGGTCTTCTCTCACGGCAAGTGGAATGGCTGAAGTATCTACTCTCCTGCCCTTTTGTCTGGAAGGGTCTCCAAGGGATGGAATAACTTTCTGGAGATGTGGTTTCTGCATCAAACAGGGCCCATTTATTAATTACTTTGGAGCAAAATGAGTAAATTTTTGCACAAACCATTAAACTGTGTTTTTGTTATAGCTAACGTTAAAATGGAATTGACAAGAGAAAACACTCGTACTCCTCTTAAAAGGATAATGAAGGCCGGGTGCGGTGGCTCACGCCTGTAATCCCAGCACTTGGGAGGCGGAGGCGGGTGGATCACGAGGTCAAGAGATCGAGACCATCCTGGTCAACATGGTGAAACCCCATCTCTACTAAAGATACAAAAACTTAGCTGGGCATGGTGGCGCATGCCTGTAATCCCAGCTACTCAGGAGGCTGAGGCAGGAGAATTGCCTGAACCCAGGAGGCGCAGGTTGCGGTGAGCCGAGATCGCGCCATTGCACTCCAGCCTGGGTAACGAGCGAAACTCCGTCTCAAAAAAAAAAAAAAAAGGATAATGAAATATTTAATAATTTAGCTTTCCATCAAAATATCCATCACTGGCCTAGAGGATGTCTGGCACATCCAGACAGCAGCCAGAAGGTGGGTCCCCTCCTCCAGAGCAGTGGGCTGATGGTGGGGGCACAGCAGCCCCCAGGGTTGGGGAGAGAGTTGGGTTGAGGGTGCAGCCACGTGATTTTGATACGCAAGCCCCTCTTCAAGTGTAGCAGAGAGAAGAAAACTGCCGAAACACAACGTTTTGCTTGGCGACAAATGGCTGATATTGTTTTGAAGCCTGCGTGAACCTTGAATACCCACATGGAGGAGCTCTGTTGAACGTCCTCAGAACAGGAGCTTTTCAGTGCCCAGGAGCCAGTCACCCATAAAAACGTGCACACTGCACTAATGGCACTTCTTATACAAAACAGTACTACAATCCGACGGAGGAGATGAGGCGAAGAGCTGAAATGAGATTAGGCGCCATATATTAGGCTGCAAATTGTGCAATGAACATTATCATGAGGCCCCTGCTGGTCTCAGGGGACCGCTGGCCTCTGGAGGCAACGGGCATAGAACACTGATCTGAATATCAAACCTTAATGCCTGCGGAGGGTTCAATCCAATTTATCACTAACCTTCGCAATCTTTCTGACTTTGATTTGGATACATCAAAATCGAAGAGCACTGTGAGTGTGCGTTATGGAATGGCAGTGATGGTTTATGCTATTCAGCTGACAGCCTCCGATTCAGAATCGACCGCGTGCCTCTCAGTGTGCGGGTGAAAGAGGGCTGCCTGGGTTGGACACTTGTTCCATGGAGAGGCCACCCCATTTCCCTTGCCTGGAACTGGACTGGCCCTGGTGGTCCTGCCAACATGGCGGGATGGGTTTGGCACTGTGCTGGCACTTGGCCTGACCTTGACGAGGACCGGCCACTTCCACTGTGGCCTCGAGTCATCATGTGGGATGTTTGATTGCTCCACAGGGGAGTCTGCCTGGGGAGGCCCCGAGGCCACTGGAGAGGGGAGCCCTGTGGGGCAGTTTTCCAGCTGCTCCCCCTGGCCCGGCCACACCTGGAGAGGCCCTGGGCCACACAGAGGCCTCCGCTGCAGCACCTGGGTGGCACCAGCACTGCTGAGTGCTGCCTGAATCCCAACTCACAAAACCCCGAGACCTCATAATGCTGCTGCTCCAGTGCTAAGCTCTGGAATCATTTGTTTTGTAGCAATACGAAGCAGGAACAATCGTGCCAGCTGCTGTGTTATGTCCTTTCACCCTCCCTGACCTCCACAGAGCGGTTATTATCAAATATACCGGTGACCACTCAAGTTTAAACATGTTTAGTAATTCTTCAGAAAAGGGCCCATCACACAAACTTTTAATTTAAATATGAGGTTAAACACACTGAAGAACACCTGATTCCAGTGAGTAGGCAAAGAAACCCTCAGAAGAAGCTCCAGCCCCCAGTCCACAGGGCCCAGTGATGACAGCATTCTGGAGCCAGGTGCCGAGGCACCAATCCCACCCCACGCTAACCAGCTGTGTGATCAAGGGCAAGCGGCTTAATTTGTCTGTGCCTCTGTTTCCTCATTTGTACAAGAGTGAGAATAATGGTACCTCTTGTTGTTATCAAGAAGATGAAGTGAGTTAATACTTATAAAGTGCCTGGCACAGAATTAGTGCTGTGTGTTTGGTATAAGATTAAAACACAACAGGCTGGGTGCGGTGGCTCACACCTGTAATTCCAGCACTTTGGGAGGCTGAGGTGGGAGGATCACCTGAGGTTAAAAGTTCAAGACCAGCCTGGTCAACATAGTGAAGCCACAGCTCTACCAAAAATACAAAAAACATTAGCTGGGTGTGGTGGTGGGTACCTGTAATACCAGCTACTGGGGAGGCTGAGGCAGGAGAACTGCTTGAACCCGGGAGGCAGAGGTTGCAGTAAGCACTGAAGGCTGCACTCCAGCCTGGGAAACAAGGGTGAGACTCCGTCGCAAAAAAATACAATTAAAATCAAGCAATTCTTTTCTTGATCCTTCCTCTGAAAATATTGTCCCCTGCAAACTAGAGCCCAAGGCTGGCACCTGCACTAGGTGACTCGCAGGCCCTCATCGCATTCTACACCATTTCCCAAAATGCCTGGGTAGACACCAGGAGAATGGCTGCACACCTGTTAGTAAAGACACAGCACAGTCCTGCGGTGCGACAGGACCTGGCTTGGACTGGGTTTTGCTGAGGGGATTAAGTCCGTGATTCCTCAGTGCTGGGCTGGCCCAGGGTGGCGGCCTCAGAAGGGCCTGCAGAGCTTGTTCTGCACCCTCGAGATTCTTGCTCCCTGGTCTTCACCCTTGCAGGTGACTCTCAGCACAGGCAGGATTTGGAACTACTCATTAGGATAATTCCAGAAAAACATGTCACAGAACTAACAATTTTCTTTGGAAAATAAGGCACATTATAGAATCTAAACTTACCAGGATCACCGTGGGAGGACTGCTATTTTAATTCAGGAAGAGCGCAGGTCTTACATTTGCCAATTTATAGACTGAGAGCAAGAGACAGGTAACGGAAGCATCCACGTGGAGGTACTCTCCCCCACCATTCTCACTGAGAGCTACCTGGCCCACCCCCAGCCTCTCCGGGGAAGGCTCCCTGCAGACCCACATGCCCACCATGGGTCTCCTAATCTCCAGCCCCAGCAGCTGAAGGACAGTTACCTGCTCTAATAATGGAAGATGCATTTTCATGGCTAATCCCGAATCAGGCCCTCCAATCTGTCCTTGCAATGTGTCACGACATCTCACACGTTCAGGAGATGCACTCATGCTGTGTGAGTCGCTTTCCAGGTCAAAGCTGCCTTTGTCTCCCTTCCTACCTCCATTTTCAACTGCCCTTGTTCCCGCCCTGTCATTCCACCACCTGCCCTTTCAGGTTTCTTGCTGTCTGACTAGTCGATTCCCAGGAATCAAGGAAGTTTTTAATATTCTGAAGTTGCTATTTAGCCCTCCCCTTCAGTCCTCATGTGACAACTTCTGGAGAGAGGAGTAGAAAGAAGGTTCATGATGCAAAGTGCTCATCAGATCCAACTCCACAGAAGGTGCCGTAGTTTGCTGCTCTCACTACCTCTGTGTTCAGCCAGAATCAGGAAATTTGAAGCCGTCTTCCCATGAGGCTATGGCTGGAGCCCGGAGAACTCATTTCTCTGGAAGCTGTCACACGAGGACGTGAGCTGAGGGCTAAAGAGCCTCTCCAGAGTTGGAGAGCAGCTCCGCAGAGTGGGGGAGGTCCTGACAGGTAGGCTCCGTCCCAAGCACTGCACTGGCACTCTGCTCCCCTCTCCTGTCTTCGGTGGCAGGGGCTGCCCCTGGGTGGGCTCCAACCATCAAGGATGCTCTAATCCTGGGCTCTGGCCCCTGCCTGTGACCCTATAAAGCTGGGAACCCTGGGCAGGCTCAGCACTAGGATTCTAGGAGCCTGGCTGTGCCCTGGGCACCCTGCCCAGCACCCTCCCAAGACTGCAGCTCCATGAGCCCAGGGATGAGTCAGCAGCTTGCTATCACCGAGGCCAGCAGGAGAGGAGGCTGGAAAGCAGAAATGTCCCACAGGCAGGCACATCATCCACACCCCTGACAAAGGACCAAGACTGCTAGTCCCCAGCCTCAAGGCTGCAGAGTCAGCCAAAAAAAAAAGGTGACAGTTCCAACGTTTTCAGAGTGGCTAATAAAGGGTCTTCTGGACCAGGGGTAGCAGGCCCAGGACTATTTCTCTGAGAAAAGGACAGCACCCAAGAGCAGCCACCTGGTACACTAAGCTTGGAGGGACGCTGAGCTCTTAGCCTGACAGGCAGTGCCACCCACGGCCATGGCCACGGCCACTGTGGGGAAACAGGGTTCAGGGAAAAGCTCAGACATGTAGCTTTGGAGATAAATGGAAGAAGTCAGTTTCTCACCGGGACACACAATGTTTAGGGGGAATTGTGGAATCTCTCAAAGGCAGATTCTCTCTCTCACTTTGCATTTCCTCACTGGGTAATGAGGTTGAACATATCTTCATGTGCTTCAAAGGTAAGTAGGAATCAGAAATAATAAATATTACAATAGCACACACACGATTTATTCCCATGCTGATATTTCAGCTCTTAAATATTATTCCTGTTCCTACTTATGATAAATGTTATTCCTATTCCTACATTTAGGAATAAGAGAAACTGCCATGATTTCTTTACCTCTCAAAGGTAAATCCTCTCTCTTGCTTTCTCCAGCTCTTTTCAAGCAGCAAATATTCCTTCCACACTCAGAATAAATTCAGGTTCTGTGTGGGTTGGTTGTACACACAATTTAAATCCCTGTGGCACTGTTCTTTAATTAAATCTCAAAACAGGAGGAGAATCACCTCACAGCGTCCGGGACTGCAGCTCCCTCCAGGACTGAACGGCCCTTCACCAACTAGAGTGCACAGCGAGAATCAAGCCGACTAGTACTTCATGCGGATGGAAAAAGATGCGTGTTTTTTAAACCTCAATCTGGTGGTAAACTATGTTTGAAACCCTTTCGGAACTGAAGTATCAGCCCAGGAATAAACTGTGTGTGTCCTGTCATAGAAGCAGTTCTTATAACTTTGCAAACTTATTGCTCAGCGTTTTTTGTTTCTTTTAATAAAGATCATAGTTTTATTCTTACCCTAGACTGGGGCAATGAAAGTAAGAATTGTACAAACAGGCTCATCTCAAAGGCATCCCCCTTCTCTGCAGAATCAGAATGGGATGGGGACAGTCAAGCTTGAGGACAGGCCCCAGGCTGTCCCAGCCACACGGGGCTCCTCGCAGGGGTCCTGCTGGGTCTGGAGTTGGGGTGTTTGGTGTCCACCCACTAGATGCTGATAGCAGCCCCTGCTTTGACAACCAGACCATCTGCAGGCATTGGCAGATGTCCCTTAGGGGCAAATCACACCTCATTAGGGGCCGTTGGTCTAGACAGAGGAGTACTAGAGAGGAAGTGAAAACGGCCAATCCACTTCCTAGTATACCTGGCGGCAACATGGTTTTCATAAAGACACTTTTTATTTATTTATTTTTTGAGATGAAGTCTTGCTCTGTCTCCAGGCTGGAGTACAGTGGTGTGATCTCGGTTCACTGCAACATCTGCCTCCTGGGTTCAAGCGATTCTCCTGCCTTGGCCTCCGGAGTGGGCTTACGCGGGCGTGTGCCACCAGGCCTGGCTAATTTTTGTATTTTTAGTAGAAATGGGTTTTTGCCACGATGGCCAGGCTGGTTGCACTCCTGACCTGAAGTGATTCACCCGTCTCAGCCTCCCAAAGTGCTGGGATTACAGGTGTGAGCCACGGTGCCCGACCTAGACACATTTCATCAAACCTCTACTTTTAACAAACTACAAATGATGACGTATAGTCTTAAAACTCGACTTTTAAAAGAATAATTTGAAAGTAGGGACAACACAGGATAGGAGGCTGACTGAAGATGGGAAGTGACTTCAGTCTTTAAGACAAGTGCCCCCCAGGCGGTGGCTTTTGCAGATGACACAGAAGCAGGAGCAAGCTAATAAACCACAGATCAATGAGACTCCATCAACATGGAGAACCTCTGATACTGTCAAGCAAGGGACACATCACCCAGAGAAGTGGAGAAAATATCTGCCAATCATAGATCTGACAAAGATCCAGTATCCACAACATGTAAAGGATTCCTACAACTCAACAACAAAAAGACAAAAACTCAAGTTTGAAAGACGGGCAAAAAATGTGAATAGACATTTCTTTAAAGAAGATACACAAATGGTCAACTAGCACATGAAAAGATGCTCAACATTATTACCCAGTAAGGAATTGAAATGAAACCACCATGAGATGCCACCTGTAGGATGGCTAGAATCACAAAGACTAATGGCAGCTGCCGGTGAGGATGCGGAATGTCAGGAGGCTCTGTGGAAGAAAGTCTGGCAGTTCCTCAAAAAGCGAAACATAAAGATACCACATGACCCACAGCTTCACTGCTAAGGATACACCCCAGAGAGATAAAAGCCTACGTCCACACAAAGCTTGTACAGGACTCTTCACAGCACCATATTTTATATCAGCCAAGAGGTGGAAACTACCCCAATGTCCGTCAACCAGTTAATGAATAAATAAAATACGGGACAGTCCTACAGAGGGATATTATCCAGCAATAGAAAGGAACGAAGTATTGGTATGTGCTACACCATGGGTGAACCTTGAAAACATTATGCTACATGAAAGCAGCTCTCACAAAAGCCTGTGTTTTCATGTAAGATTCCATCAGTATAAAACGTCAGAACAGGCACATGATAGACACTGGGAGCGCATCAGGTGTTGTGGGGACTGGGGAATAGAACGAGGTCGGGTGTGGGTGAGCAGGGACTGCTAATAAGTATGGAGTTTCTTTCAGGGTTGACAAAAACGCATTAAAATTAGATTGTGGTGATGGTTGCACAATCCTGTGAATGTACTAAAAGCGTGGATGTCTACACCAGTGTGCACCCAACAGTCAGGGCCCAGTGAGATGCTGAGAGATGGTGACTGGACATGTGGCTCAGGGAAGAACCACTGGATCCTTCCTCCCTGCAGCCCCTGGCTGGCCCAGGTGCTCTAGGGAATGCCATGTGGTTCAGAAGGACAAAGAATCCTTCCTCCCTGCAGCCCCTGGCTGGCCCAGGTGGTCTAGGGAATGCCATGTGGTTCAGAAGGACAAAGAATCCTTCCTCCCTACAGCCCCTGGCTGGCTGGACCAGGTCGTCTGGGGAATGCCATGTGGTTCAGAAAGACAAGGAATCCTTCCTCCCTGTAGCTGCTGGCTGGCATAGGTGGTCTAGGGAATGTCATGTGGTTCAGAAGGACGAGGAATCCTCCCTCCCTGCAGCAGCTGGCTGGCACAGGTGGTCTGGGAAGTACCATGTGATTCAGAAGGAAAAGGAATCTTCCCTGCAGCAGCTGGCCCAGGGGGTCTAGGGAACACCACGTTTCAGTGTCAGGATCCCAGACTGGTTTTAAAACGTGGGGAATTAATGTTTAAGGAGACGATTCTCCTTAACTAATTGCTAGTCGAACTATTCTGCTTCTGGGTAGAGTATCTTTTGTTTTTGTTTTTGAGACACAGTCTCATTCTGTTGCCCAGGCTAGAGTGAAGTGGTGCAATCTCAGCTCACTGCAACCTCCATCTCCTGGGATTGAACGATTCTCATGCCTCAGCCCCCAGAGTAGCTAAGACCACCACATCTGGCTAAGAGTCTGTTTTTTTTTTTTTGTATTTTTAGTAAAGATGAGGTTTTGCCATGTTGGACAGGCTGGTCTTGAACTCCTGACCTCAAGTGATCTGCCCAACTTGGCCTCCCAATGTGCTGGGATTACAGGCATGAGCCACCAGGCCCCACCTAGAGTGATTATTTGAATGGGTTTATGAGTAAAGGCTCAGTAAACACTTCCTGCCCAACACTGCTCAAAGCTGAGGACCCAGAGGAAAAGTCCCACAATGTCACTAATCTCCATTTCAAATCCAGGAGCCTTTTCTCTCAGAAGTGTTGACAGTAGCAGAGGAAAACACAGGAAGTACTTTCCATAACATGAGACTATGAGACTCCAGGATTTGTTTTTAAAGAAACTACACAAGAGAAATGGAAACAGAAGCCCACATAAAAAGTTGCACTTGCACTTTTTGTTTATGGTAGAGTTATTCACGATAGCAAAAAAAAAAAACTATAAACCCAAACATCTACCAACAGATGAATGGCTCAGCAAAATGTGGTCTATTTTATATATAACAAATTGTGTATATTATTATAAAGACAATTATATAACAAAATGTGTATATTCTATACAATGGGATATTACTTAGCTGTATTTTAATATAATATATAAAAAAGAATAAAGCACTGATACATGCTACAACATGGATGAACTCTGAAAACATGAAAGAATCTGGACACGAAAGTTCACGTAAATGGTTCCATTCAGATGAAGTATCTTCAAGGGCGAACCGTAGAGACAGGAAGTGAGCCAGCGATTGCAGAGGGCTGTGGGGGGATGGGAGGGGTTGGTAAGGGTACAGGTCTCTTTCTGCGGTGAAGTCAGTGTTGTAGACTGACTGGTGGGACGTTGCACATACCCAGGAATCTAATAAAAAAGATGGTACTGTACACGTTAAGTGGGTGAATTGTATGTCATTTGAATTACATCTCGATAACGCTGTTTTTCTAAAAAAAACCCATCAGTGCTCAGTGCATGGGTAGTTAAAAATGAATCATCATCACAGCATTATTGAAAGGGAGTTTGGAACCACACATTGGGGGAACTCAGCAAGCCATTTTCCCATGGAAAACATTACTTACGTTAGTAAATGGCCCTTTCAGTTTAAAGCCACACTCTTTGTGAGATCATTTTGTACTGTAATTAAGATGGCAGTGTTTAAATAATGAGTACTGTGAAGCTTGTCAGAATCAAAACGGAGTCACTTGGGTTAAAATGCTGAAAAACAGAGCCAGGGAAGGCCACGAAGGGAGAATTTTCATGCACAAAAGCCTGACAACAAGAGCTACTACAGAAGACTGCAAAAATCACAACCTCTCCAAGAGGCCATCACAACCCCACATACACACACACACACACACACAGATACATCACAGCCACACACACACACACTCAGATACATCACAGACACACACACACATACACACACACACACAGATACATCATAGCCACACACACTCAGATACATCACAGACACACACACATACACACACACACACAGATACATCATAGCCACACACACTCAGATACATCAGACACACACACACACACACAGATACATCATAGCCACACACATACACACACACACACAGATACATCAGACACACACACTCAGATACATCACAGACACACACACACACACACAGATACATCATAGCCACACACACACACAGATACATCACAGACACACACACACACACAGATACATCATAGCCACACACACTCAGATACATCACAGACACACACACACACACACACACACACACACACACGCTTCTGTGAGGAATACCTGCCCAGCAACTGCCTCTCCAGCCTCCACCTGGCACCACCCTTGGTATTGATGATTGTACTAAGGATAATTATCTCAAAACACAGTATCATCCGCCTCATTTTTCCTTTAAAAACGTTTGTCGCTCACGCCTGTAATCCCAGCACTTTGGGAGGCCGAGGCGAGTGGATCACGAGGTCAAGAGATCGAGACCATCCTGGTCAACATGGTGAAACCCCATCTCTACTAAAAATAAAAAAATTAGCTGGGCATTGTGGCGCGTGCCTGTAATCCCAGCTACTCGGGAGGCTGAGGAAAGAGAATTGGCTGAACCCACGAGGTGGAGGTTGTGGTGAGCCGAGATCGCACCACTGCACTCCAGCCTGGGTAACAAGAGCGAAACTCCGTCTCAAAAAAAAAAAAAAAAAAGTTTGTCTTCCTTCACCTCCCTGAATCATGCAGAGTTCGCCATGGCACATGTATTCCCACTGCAATGAAGTTCCTAGATAAACGTGTTTTTTTAGAGTATTTGTTACTTAGGTTCATAATGCAAAGCAATGTGCTCAGGAAATTATTTAAACACTGTCTGCTAGAAGTGACACCCAAGCAAACATTACCCAGTGTCAGCACAAGACTGCTTATCGAGGTCTCTTACGTAACTGGACATCCTAACTTCTATTTTAGGAACACAAAATATTGTGCCATTTATTCCTGGAAGCCACTGCTCCGTCAGCTGGTTAAGTAAAATAAGATCACATTAAAAAGGGGGAAGGGGAAAGAGAAAAGGGGGGAAACGGGGAGACATTCAGTGTAGCTCTCTTACAATAAGAGTTTGATAGTTAAGTGAATTTCAAGTTTGAATAAAATGCACTTAAAGCTAATTCATGTGGGCCTTTATTCAGTTTGAAAGAATATTGCACATTATTACAAACAGAATGCAATGGAAACCGTCTTCTTAATTTGATGGTGAATACACTTCCTTCAGTTTCTATAATTAAACAAAAACAGTCCTACGTAATTCCCCTGCACATATTCCCCTGTGCCTGCACGTGTTTCTGTATTGAATTGTGTCCTATAACACAGATGTGGCAGAAGCGCAAGAGGTCAAATACACAAAGATCTTTGCTCAAAAGACAGTAACAGAGGAAAAGCAGGTACCTTCTTCTCAATGTGTAGCTTGGCTCTGCCAATCTTATCTCTGTAGTTTCTCTCCTGCTGTGGAACAGGCAGAATGATATTTTCTATCTCACAGGGTCACTGTGAACCTTACATGATCTCATCCATGTAATACTCATGACAGCATCTGGTGCTCGGCTGGCATGGAGCCAATTCAGCCATCACTATTACGTTTCCACTGTCATTCGCCTTCTGATTTCTTTCCAGAGTTAGGCCTTTGGAAAGGTGGACATACAATCTTCTTAAGTAAAAAACAGATTTTAAGGTGAGCATCAGTGCAATACGTTTAAGGAGGGGGAGGGGAGGGGAGAGGGAGGGGGAAGGGGAGAGGGAGAGAGAGAGAGAAGAGACTGCTTCTAACTGCACCTGCATTCTGGTTCCCTTACAAAAAGGAGCAAACTCAGAATGCAAAACGGAACTGCCATGATCTCTGCAGACGCCTTTCTTCAAAGCTGAGTTCTGCTATCCCTGTGATCAGAGAGATGAATCATCAGAAGAGCAAATCTGTTCCAACTTGTCCTAAGAGCTGGAGAAAGACCAGGCTAATGCTTGTTTCTACCCATTCAATGGCAAAATTAGTCACCTGGACTTTATTAATAAACCGAATATGATCCAAGAATTCCATGCATATAAGTGCTTATAGATGCCAATCATCTAGATCTATTAAGGGCAATTCCTCATTTTCAGGAGTCTGAATAGGATACTCTCTGGAACTCCACATTCCGGAGAAATGTTTTTCAGGCCACAGATTTTCTCTAGTCTTGTAGCTGGTAATAAAATCAAGTTGGAATATGGTTTCATGAAGACGTTAAGTCATAAAAATCCTTTGAAAAACTTCTCTTTGGAGCATTCAACTCATTCTCGTAGGTCACAGGACAACTAAGCTATGCAGGAATAATGGTTTTCTCTAAGTCATTCATCAAACAATACTTTTGTTTTAAGTGCTAAGGGAATGACGACTTCAAAGAAAAATCAAATTCCTAGTCTTTAGAGTTTAATGCACATCATTACATGCTCAAGAACAAATCATAAAAAATTGATTTGCTTTTCAATGTTGAGAAGTTGCCAAAAAAGGCATGAGCTACAACGTTCCTAAACAGAACTGAGTATTTTGTGTTCCAGCAGCGACAGGAAAAGTCTGTCTTAAGAAGGGCTCATCAAAAGCAAGCAGTATCTGCTCCTGGAATGTTCTCCAGACACCGCATCATATTTCACTTTGAAATGCATGGGGAGAAACGCCAGATACAGGTGAAGGGGAGGAAGGCAGCAAATCACACCGCCACGTGTGTACCTATGCAACTATCTCGCATGTTCTTCATATGTACTCCAAAACCTAAAATGCAATTAAAAAAAAAAAAAGAAATGCATTGCCATAAACCACTTTTTAAAAAGACTAAAATTGCCACAAGGAAGAATAGGCGGGCCACCAAATGTCATATTCAATCTGTTTTATATGAAAAGTATAAAAATAAACGCTTAATCAGTCACCACAGCTCCTTTATTAATTCAATAGAAAAAATAATCGAAGGCACATGGTTTTGGATGCAAAGCACACGCAGAGTCCTCGCCACTGCAAAGGGAAAGAGGGAGGGACTCTTCAACCATCCAGGAGGCGGGAACTCACCCCGGGCACGTGCTCTGCCCTGGGGAAAATCAGCGCGGAGCCCGGTGGGAGAACACGCGCCCTTCGCATTCACCGGTGTGGCCAGGGCCTCCCTGGCCCCTGAAAAAGGCCAACATTTATGGTGCCTTACTTACTTTTCAAAGAAAATGAGACATGTGTACACCCCCCCGCCCTGATTTTTCTTTTTTCTGCTCGGGCCACCCTCGGCGCAGGGTCCCAAGGAGGAGGCCGGCTGGGGCCAGAGCGCAGAGGCCTCCCTCCCTCCCTCCCTCCCGCTCCGGGTCCATTCACTCTACAGCAGGCAGAGTCACCTGGCTTCTGCGCTGCAGGGTGAGGCCTGCGTGGGAATCTAGGGAAGGCTGGAGGCAAACATTGCAGGAGGAGGTGGGGGAGGCAAGCAGGGAGGCCAGGGGAGGGGAGGGGCGGGGAGGAAAGGAGAAGGGAGGGGCGAGGTGAGCAGGGAGGCCAGGGGAGGGGAGACAGGAGCCGGCGAGGGTGCAGGGCGGGGAGCGCGAGGCGTCTGCGGGGACCAGGGCAGCTCCTCCCAGGCCGGTTTCCTCCCTCCCGGCAGGCGCTGGGTCGGGCCTTCTCCTCACCCGCACCCTGGGATCCCTGCTTCCCGCTCTTGCTTCCTGGGGGGCCACCGCCAGCGCCCCGCGGGGCAGGGGACAGGGACAGGGACAGGGGACGGGCGGGTCTTCGGGGACTTCCACCGACTGTGTCCACGGCGCGCCTGGGGAGCGGAGGAGCAGGCGGGTTCCCGCCCTCTGAGCCCAGGCAAGGCAGCCGGGGTCCTCCAGGCCACACCTGCGGGCTCCGAGGCCAGTTCTCACCCGCAGAGACCCGGGGCCTCCGGGGCCGAGGCCGCTGTAACCGAACACTGCAGCCTGGGTGCCTCCTCAGCGGCACAACACGCTTCCTCCCTGTTCTGCAGGCCGGGAAGAGGTGGCTCCGGTGAGGGCCCGGGCGTCCCTCAGCTGCGTCTGAGTCCAGCAGAAGGGGCGAGGGAGTCCCCAGCCCTTTGACTGAGGCCAGGACCCATCCATGAAGGAGGTGCCTGTGGACTTAACTGCGGCCCCAAGACCTCACCTGTTAACACTGCCACGTTGGGTGTAAGGTGCCAAGCTGCGAATGTTGGGGCCACTGGGCTTGTTAGGGGCACACGGATGCTATGCGCTCAGTTTCTAATGTTCTCACAGGCCCAGCACCTTCTTACACTAAAACATAAAAGAAAGGATTCCGGCACGATGCTTCATATAAAGATTATCGCATGCAGATTAAAAAGCTTTGGAGATACTCTAAATCATTAGTATTGGTTGAAGTTGTCATTATTAGACACTAAACAGGGTTTTTTGTGCATCTTTGTTTTATTTCTCTACAACAAACTACGGTTTTTATAATAATACAAAAGACCAATCAGTAGGATAAAAAAGTTTTTTTGAATAAAACTTCACAAATCCACATTTATATTCAAATCAGCAGTGCGTTGGGTCCTTCCCCCGCCAAAATAATATGTGCGAGTCCTAACCCCTCACACCTTGAAGGTAGCCTTACTTGGAAACAGAGTCTTTGCAGAAGTAATAAGGTAAGGATCTCCAGATGAGAGCAGCCTGCGTGGGGTACAAGGCAGAAAATCAAGGCCTGAGTCTACGTGTGGACACACACCCCCACCCCCTCCGGGGACGAGGCCCCGGCCACCCATCCTCCTTGTCACAGGGCCAGGCACAGTGGGGCTCACCCTGCGTCACAGGCCTTGGTTCCCTGCCAGCTGGCAGAATTATTCACATAGCCCGTCACATCGTCCCACGGGACACAGGGCATCTGCCTTCTTCATACTACCCAGCCTGCACTCCATAGCCGCTGGGCTTTCATTCCAGTCCTAGGTGTGACCCCTGTGTGGCCCTGCCTGGCAGGCCCTGTCTTCCTCCCTGGGGCAGTGAGTAGACTGACTCACAACTCACCTGGCCAGTGTCAGGCGTCAAGTGTGCAGCCATCTGCATGGCCAAAGGCCAGAAATTCCTCCCGCACCAGACCAGGTTATCCAGGTAGGCCCTAGACCCAATGACTGGTGTCCTGCTAAGCAGGAGAGAAGACAGAGCTACACAAAGAAGAGGAGAGGCAGGGAGAAGAAGGCAGGGGCGGAGCCTGGAGGGACAAAGGGACACAGCCTCAAGGTGGGGAAACCGTGGCAGGAGCCTCCAGAAGCCCAGGGGGGCTTCCCCAGCAGAGCCTCTGCCTCCCTCAGGGACCCTGCCCACACCAGGCGCAGAGCCTCAACTCTGCAGGGGACTTGCCCTGCCCACACCAGGCTGCAGAGCCTCACCTCTGCAGGGGGACATGCCCTGCCCACACCAGACTGCAGAGCCTCACCTCTCCAGGGGGACATGCCCTGCCCACACCAGGCTGCAGAGCCTCACCTCTCCAGGGGGACATGCCCTGCCCACACCAGGCTGCAGAGCCTCACCTCCGCAGGGGGACATGCCCTGCCCACACCAGGCTGCAGAGCCTCACTTCTGAAGGGGCATGACCCTGCCCACACCTTGCTGTCAGATTCTGGCCTCGAGGTCCCTAAGAAAATGAATTCCCGCTGTTGTAGGCGTTCAGCGTGTGGCGCTTGTGAGGGCAGCTGCTCTCAGAGGCTACAGTACCTTTCAGGCAGGCAGGTGAGAAGTCAGTTCAGACCCTCCTCTTCCTGCCCTAACTCCAAGGTGCGAATTCCCAAACCAAGGCTCAGGGGGGTCCCCACATCGCCTCCAATGGCATCTTCCGCTGTGTCCCTGGCAACTGCATGATAGTTAGATACTCACAGAGAAGACGGTGCTGCCAGCTGGCCTCCCGCCTGGGCGGGACTGACTACACTGTGACCGCAGTTTCTCAGGTGCGGTTGGAGGCAGTGGCCCTCGGTGCCGAGTGGCCTGTGCTCCCCTGCTCAGCAGACGCAGTGGCGGCCCACCTGTCAGAGGGCCTGTGCCTTAGAGGAAGATGTTAAGCAGCCTTGGCGAGAGTCCTGGGTCACCTAATAACGCCTGGCCCCATTGCTTGACGTTGAGACAAACACGTTTTCCTCATTTTCACAACTCTAGCTAGCATGAGATTAAATGTTACTTAGTTAAACTGAGAGCCTTCCCTGTGGACTCTCGTCCTAGCGTTTGCCTCAGCCAACAACCTGCTATCCACGCTCCGTTTCAAACCATCCCGTTTCCATCCTGTCCTTCAGCAGACACTGCTCTGAGGCTCAACTCCTCCTTACAGCAGAACTCCTCAAACAGACTTCCATGCTCACCAATCCAATCTCCTCGCCAACTGACACTGACCGGGTTTTCACCGCCTAAGCGGCTCTGTCCCCTCAGCCGTGACCTGCAGGTGCTCCCGCAATGCCAGTCCTCAGCCTCCATCTCTCTTAGACTCCGGGTGTCTGATGGCCCCATGCTCTCTCCTTGGTGGGACATTTCCTAACACCTCACTCTGGACATGATGCCCTCCCCATCCTCCCGGCTCACAGGCCGCCCCTTCTCAGCCTCGCCTTCCTGACCCCGGATGGTGCAGTGCAGGCTCGTGGTGGACTCTCCTCTCTGAAGCCGCGCCCTCTGGCACTGTGTCTGCTGTGCCCCTCCTGCCTATCTGCAGGACCATCGGGTTGTCTCGACCTAAATGGCTCTGCCCTCGTTCCCCTGGGAGGGGATGAGAAGGCACAACCTCACACAGGGCCAGGGCCTGGCAGGGTGGAAGGGAGGAAGAGCCCCTGTGCTGGCACAGAGGTGGCACGAGGAGGTGGCAGTGCAGCTCAGGCCTGCTGAGAGAGGGCAGAGAGTGAGTCTGGGGCTGAGCTCACAGGACATCCCTCAAACTGAGGTCAATTCCTCTCTACACATTTGAGAACAACATACAAGCCAGCCCTGTACATTGACATTTCTAGACACTGGTATTTTGTTAAGGGCCTTAATGCAATTCTGAGATCATAGAGTGAGGCCGCACACACATCTAACAATAATCTACATCGCACTTAACCTAAATCACTGTGGGTAATTAGTGTGACCACCGAGTCGCCTGACTTACAGCTTCTGCTTGGTCCTACATGAATTGTGCTCAAGCATAATCTAGGACACATTCAATAAACTAGTTAATTTAATATTTAATAAATTGTTAAGTAACAAGGACTCTGTTTTCCAAGTATCAAAGGTTGCAGAAATGTAATACTGAATTTTATTTATAACTATGTGATAATTACACTTAAAAATATGATAATTAGATTAATGCAGGAATCAAACTGGAGTAAGGAGAATGACGGGCAGGAACCACCCAGGTGCAGAGCTGGGGCTGAGCGAAGGGAGGGGCCGCACCGCGTTCACAGCTCTCACCAGGGATGGTGTCTGCAGGGCAAGGAAAACCACACACACACACACATGAACACATGTGCATACACACCCTATGTATACACGTGTACACACCACACACATGAACACATGTGCATACACACCCTATGTATACATGTGTACACACCACACACACACCCCACATATGCACATTTACAAACACGGAGATACCCTTTTTTACAAACATATTCCATCATATAAGAAGTCTCATTGCCAAATTTGAACTTTGAAAACCAGATTGTTGAAGATAGGGAACGTGATTCTGAAAACTGGATTTTTCAGGTTTCATTTCATTTCAAACATTTTAAGTGCACTTTATTAAATATAAAGAAGTTCTTTCCTAATAACAGCGAGCACAGATTTTAGATGAAAGTGCATGCTTTCCACTTCCAGAGTCTAAAATAAACCTGTCTGCACAGCTGGAATGACACACGGCGTTTTGGAACCGACCGGCAGTGTGGTGCCTCACGCACGCCGGGGGCAGTGGTCAGTGCTGAGCAGACCGGTGACTAGAGGCGATTCCCCGTCATGCTGCACCCTCTGCCCCTCGAGGGAGCATCTGCAGGAGGGCATGGAATGCCTCCCACCCCAGGAAACCCAGCCCCTCTTCCAGGAAGGAGCGTTGTCACGGCAACACCGACAGGGAAGTCACCAATGACTGATGAACGGAAATCGGCGGGGCCGCACTCAGCACCGTGCTCTCCAGGTTCAGATGGACACACGCAAACCAGACCCACACATGATGCACCCGCCACAACTCACACTTTCCACCCTCAAAACCCTGTTCCATGACATCAGCCCTGCTCTGCCGGTTTTGTGGTGTCTTTGACACAGGCTGAGATCCTCCCTTCCCTGGCCTCCCCGCTGCCAGATCTTGTCGAGTCGCTTAGAGTTGCAGAGGCAGGGATGCAATCGGGGAACCCCATCAGTGAAGGAAGAAAGAAGAGGGGGGAGCTTTAGAGTGCAGCTGAAAACAAGAGGACACACCGGCCAGACTGCTCGGAGGAGCGGGTTACTCATTACACAAAATCGGCCGTTTCCTTCAGCAGCTCCCCTCACCCCCAGGACAGTCTGTGGCGAGGACGAGACCTGTCTGCTGGCTGGCTCAGTGGGCTCAGTGTGGAACACACCCGCCCTGTGTGCGCACGACGCTGCTTCTGACTTCACACAAAGAACTGATGTTACGTTTCTATCACGTACATGTAGCAACCTGCGGTCAATTTTGTGCTCCCAAAGTCTGTTTAAAGTCGGCCGCTGCAAACTGGGTCATAGTTTCTGACGAAGCCTCTGTTGCTAAGCTAACTCCCAGGCTGAGGATGCCCCTGCTGTGGGCGAAAGAACACAGCACGCGCCCCTGGTGCCTGAGTGTCCCCCCAACCCCCGGAACCTGCGCTGGAGCCGTCACCCTCAGCCAGACCTGGGGTTGAGGCCGGGCCGGCTCTCTGGGAGCATCAGGGAACCGGTTGGAGAGAGGCTCACATGTGGGACCCAGGGGCCACCTCGAGGGGGATGACCACAGCTCAATCTGGGAGCTGCAGCAGAGAGAAGCCAGCACGAGGAGAGAGAAGCCAGCACGAGGAGAGAGAAACCAGCACGAGGAGAGAGAAGCCAGCACGAGGAGAGAGCCTCGGGTCAGGCGTGTTCACTGGCGCGGGCGTGTGGAGCCCTGTGGGTTTATATGACCCCAGGCCCACTTCATGCTCACCCCCATATTATTTTTAATAAAGGTTGGGTAGCGGCTACCCAACTTGCTAATTATGCCTTATGTCTTTAATCATCATATTCCGACGTAACAAAGGTATTGGTGTCACCGGTTTATCAGAGGAAGCAAAATGCCCACTTCCATATCTCAGAAACCAGTTGACTTTCAGCTGTGCCCCCACGCAAGCATGGATGCCAGACTTCCTTTGCGAATCCCCTCCAGAAGCAAAAATGTGACTGACTCAAGACATTTGAGAGGCTGCCATCAAGTGTAAACCTCGTAAGACTGTTCTCTAACATCAGAAAGAAATTCTGCATCTCGAACACAACATTCACAAGAAGTTCTCATGAGTGGGCACTGCCATTGCTTCATGGTGGAGGTGGGGGCAGGACACCCTGCCCAGTGGCCTGGAGGCTGCTGGCTTCCACTGCAAACCCAGTTTTATAAAACCACGCCAGAACCATGCCTTACGCTCACTCTCAGACACAAGGATCCACTTGGGGTTTTCCAGAACTATAACCAGGTTATTGAGTATTCATGGGTTTTAAGGGGCCTCTCTTTTTTTTTGAGATGAAGCCTTGCTCTGTCGCCAGGCTGGAGTGCAGTGGCACGATCTTGGCTCACTGCAACCTCCACCTCCCAGGTTCAAGTGATTCTCCTGCCTCAGCCTCCCAAGTAGCTGGGACTACAGGCATGTGCCACCACACCAGGCTAATTTTTTTTTGAAATGGAGTTTTGCTCTTGTAACCCATGCTGGAGTGCAGTGGCACAATCTTGGCTCACTGCAACCTCCACCTCCTGGGTTCAGGCAATTCTCCTGCCTTAGCCTCCTGAGTAGCTGGGATTACAGGCACGCACCACCACGCCCAGCTAATTTTTTTGTATTTTTAGTAGCGATGGGGTTTTGCCATGTTGGCCGGGCTGGTCTCCAACTCCTGATCTCATGATCCGTCCGCCTTGGCCTCCCAAAGTGCTGGGATTACAGGCATGAGCCACTGCGTCTGGCCTAAAGGGTATCTTTAAAAGGATACCTTTTCCATATGTTTTATTCTTTTTAGGAGTGCAATGAGTTTTATAGAAGCACTAACCAAATCAGCAAGGTGGGCTTCGGAGGGCGCATCACGCCCAGAAGCAACCCCGCCAAGTTCTGTTGCTGATAAGGGCAGGACTCTCCGGGAGGCATGTCTTAGTGGGGACGCTTCACTGGCGCGCTGTGTTGGATGAGGACTGCCCGGCTGCCCCACATCGAGGTGAGCACAGGACAGCTCACGTTTATACTTGTGCCGTGCTCCACAGCACACCAGCGCTGTCCTTTTCAATTTGGGGCATTCATAACTGTGACTGTGTTTTTAAGAGAGCTTTACCTCTGAACTCAAAATTAACTTTTATGTGATTTTGGGAAACACCCCAGTTTTTCTCATCGACAGACGGAGCTAACGCCTATGTGGCAGGGCCGTAGGAGAATAAGGGGTCGCCAGAGCCAGCACACAGGAAAGCTCTGCTGTCGCACGGGGAGCCACTCGCAACTGTGGCCGCTTCCATGTAAATTACTTAAAAATAAAGGACATTAGAAACAGTGGTTGAGCTGGACGGGTCTCATCTCATGTGCTGTGCGCCACAGGTGTCTACAGGCTAACGTGTTTCCAGGCAGCCCAGATACAGAACATTCCCATCACTGCAGAAAGTCCCACTGGCTGGTGCTACAGCCGAGCGTCTGGATGGAGCTGCCAGCAGGTGGGAGCTGTCACTACGTCGCGTGGCCGTTTCAACGCGCTGTCTACCTACGAAGAGATCGTCTAATGTTCTGCTGTTGAGTTCAAGGGGAGTCTTCCAGACGTTTGTCGTGTACATGAAAGTGCTCTAAACTCCGAAGATAAGGTACAATAAAAAGCCTGTCTGCACCCACACACGCTCAGAATATTCTAGGCGTTGCTCACTACTTGCACGTATCCAAGGGTTAGACTAGATTGGTGAGTGTCTTTACGCCTACTTTTCAGTTCCCTAAGCTTTTAAAACATACATTGAACGACTAATTTAAGAATGACACGAGTTCTCAAACAATCTGCTGATGTGACTTACTATAACATAGACATTTTACATGTATACATCTGACAATTGTCAGATGAGAAAGGCAGGGTTTCCCAGGGAGCGTGGCGCTCAATGGCTTGACAGCTGTGTCACAGCAATCCAGGCGTGGGTTCGGAAGACTGGAAGGAAGTGACTTTCTGAGTGATTTGTCTTCTCTTTATGGTGACAGGGGTCAGTTTCAGCACGTAATTGCAGAGGAAGTGTGAGGGAGGGAAAAACGGAACATTGGATTTGGAGGTTTGAAGGGTCTGGGCTTCAGTCCCGCCTCTGCTCCTCTCCAGGGAGGATGGACGGCTACCTGCCCCCTTTGCAGTGTGTCCTCAGATGTCACCCAGTCTTGTGGCTACCGGACCTGCCTCTGGGCAGGGCAATGTCTGGAGATGTTCCGTAGACACCCTGGGTGGTTAGGATTCATTCCTTCAGCAAGAGTCCTCACCGTCAGCAGCCCCTATGTGCATGCACTACTTGGGCCTGAGGAAACTTCCATCAGCAGGAACAAAGTTCATGCTCACTGGACTTCATTTTTACCGTGGAGAGAGATGATTGCATAAAGCAGCTGTGAGCTAGTAATGGCTCGAAGTATAATCATCTTTCATTCCTGAGGATGGCATGACCAGAACGGAACTCACTAAAGATGTTAAATACCTGAACCGTCTCCCACACGTAGGATAAAATGCTGCAGGATTTATGACTCCATAAAGGAATGGCCGTTGAGAAAATAACTCCTAGTTGTAAAAAGTCAGTGACATTTCACAGCTGGGCTGTCAGTAGTTTTAAAGGAAAAGTGTTTTTCCCGTCAAAGTGAAAGATGCTATTTACATGTCGATGGAAGGAGCTGAATTGCTTCAATGCCTTTGTGTATATTTGCAAACTAAATGTCTCATTTCTCAGAATGTCATTTTAATAGTGTCTGGAGAATGTCATCAAGAAAGAGTTGGGTTTTGATGATATTAAATACAGAGCGGATTCTGCAGGGGCGTGACGATCCCTGGAGAGGCGCAGAGCGGGTGCCTCACTGCTCCTGCCTGGACTTGGATTGGATGTGCAGCTTAAATCAAAAGATCAGTTTAATCTGGAACACCAAACAGACCAGTCACTCACTCTCCACTGTAAAATTTAGGTACCATTTTGCCAGCTCTCAGATCTTATTTTTAAGTATGGCATCTTTTTTCTTAAGCTGATTAAATAGAGAAATCCCGAAACATGGCTAGGCATCTTTGTAGAACCTTTCTGAGCCAGATATCACCAGGGAAAGCCCAGAGGCTCCCTTTTCTTAGCCCACCCGCAGATGAAAAGCAGGTTTCCAGTTATTATTGCTTATCAGGTTTTGGGACAGTTTAGGAGCTTACCGATTGATTTCACCCATTTTGGGCAGTGTAAAGGTGTGTGAAGGTAAACTACAGGTGGTCTTCATTTCTTAAGGTTCTGGGCTTATTGCTTCTAACTAGCAGGCCTGGTGAGTTTCACATGAGAAAAATAAATAATAAGGTTTTTTTAGATGTCTCCTCTCCAAGTTCACTCCCCTGTGAACTGAGACAGTGTTCACAAAACCACAGTGAAAGAATTCAAATGCTGACAAATAACTCGGGGCTACTACAAACCCCACTCCTTTGGGTTGGTGGGAAGTGGGGGAGCAGAGAGCACTGGGGAAGAGTACAGGGTCCCCAGAGACCAGGCCTGTTTCGGAACCTTCACTGACATCCCCCAACTGCGTAACATGAGTGAGCCCCACTGGGGGCCAGCTCGGGGCAGGGGATCCCCCAGATCCTTTGGGTAATTGTTCAGGTGAATTCCCAAAGGTCATGGCTCACAGATGCTGGGACCCCAGCTCTCTGCCCTGTGAAGATGGGGTCTGGAGGGGCCGGGCAGAGGGGATCCCTCTGCTAGCTCTTCCTGTTGTGGGCAACTTTCTCCTCCTGGGATCTTCTCCCTGCTTGGCTCCCCTGATGGTGTCCCTACCTCTCAGCTACCGGTCATGGGGAGGGAGGACTCCATCTCTTCTACTTAACAAAAGATGCCATTGGCATTCTTTTATGCAGGACAGTGCTGCTCTGGGCGATGCCCTAGGGAAGCAGGGAGCTTAGGGCTTCCAGGATTCACCAGGACAGCAGCTACCCTTGGGAGACAGAGTCTCAGCCAGGGCCACCTGCAGAGCCAGACGTCCTGTACACAGCCTGAGACGGTTCCAACCTGTGTTAAATTGCAGCCTCGCCCAGCGGGCATCCTCTCAGAAACTGAAATGCGTAAAGAGCTGCCAGCCACTCGGATGGTGGCGTGGATTCATCACAGAGGGTGGCTGTCTCCCAGCAATCACTCTGTGAGTCGCATTTGGATGGGTCTGAAGAACCAGGCTTTTTGGAAGGCAGAGCTCTTCTGGGGTAAAGCTGGACGGGGTGGAGCCGGTGTTGGGGGATACCCAGACCCTACCACCTTGATGATCCTGAGTGGGAGAGGTTTGCAGCAGGTGCCCCAGATCAAATATTTTTTAAAAGTACAGTATTTAAAGATTTGCTTATGCTTGTCTCAACCCTGGGAAATGGGGAAGGACACCCCCATCTCCCTCTGATGCAAGCCCTCCCTGCAGCTTCTCCTGACAGCCTGTGGGCTCCACAGCCCCAGGGAGCCTGGCTTCCATCCTGCATACCCATCACTGCTCTGAATGTGGTTTCATAATTTTGTTGGTCTCCTGATTAGACTGGGAGCTATTCTGAGGACAGATACAGGGACTTGCTTTTCTTTCACAATAGCAATAAGAAGAAAATTACTAACAGCAAACAACACATACCACTTGCTGTGTACAAGGGGCTGTTCTAGGTGCACCACACACATGGACTCACTTTACATGGTGTTATCATCCTACTATGTATCAACTTAAGGAAGGAGAGAGAAAACAACTTGCCCAAGATCACCTAAGTAGCTGGTGTGAAGCCAAAGTTTTCATTTACAAAGTTTATCACAGTGTCCTGTGCAGAGCAGGCATTTAATAAAAAGTATTTATAGTGTGTATGTGTAGGGATGGATGCATGCAGGAATGAACAAACCAACATTTGAAACATTCCTTTTGGTCCTAAACAGCTAATTTTCACCTGCACTGGTAAAGAGCACAATCTATTCACTCATGAATTAGAAACAGGCTGTCTGCCATTAGAGAAAATTCGGGGCAAGACAACTTGATAAGTATCATAACACCTGAAAGGCTCAGCAACGGCTCTTGGTTCAGAACTTGGGCTGAGGTCCCTCGGTGTTGCCATACGGGCTTGGAGGGCTCTGAGGCTCCGCCAAGGAAGGGCAGAGCGGGACCTGGGACTGGGCGCACTTTGGCAAACATCACTGGCACTGGCCCGAAACTGCCCCTGAGTCTGGGCAGATATAAACGGGCCGTTCCTGGCTCCTCCTCCGCAATGCGTTTTTATCCATGGCAGCCCTCAGGACTGCATTTACTGGCGTGGCCCATTCCCCCACTCCTCCCTCTCCTCTTCCTTTCCCTCCTCCTCTTCCTTCTCCCTCCCTCTTCTCTTCTCTCCCACACCCTCTTCCCCTCCTCCTCATCTTTATCAATCCCAACTCATTTCATACAAGGGGAGGTGGAGTGTGTGAAAAACTGGACCTGTAAGCATCTCTCAGGGAAAAATATTGGTAATTCACATTTTTTTCTGTCTTCTTTAGAAATTGCTTATTTACCAACCAACGGGTACCGTGCACAAAGAGGATGGTGAACTGGGTGATGTACACTATTCCAGCGGGGGTAGGTCTCAGCATGTTCTGCCCGGCTAGATGGCAGGGTGTGTGGGCACAGCCAGGGGTGGAGCTATGCCGCCCAGACCTGGGTCCGAGCCGTGTGTGTCCACCCAACACCTGAGACGTGGCCAGGCCACACTGCACCATGAGTTAAAATATATCTCAGAGTGTGAGGACTTCATGAGAGAAGAATTATTATAAACCATGTCACGAACAATTTTTATATGGATTCTGTGCTTACATGACATTTGGGGTTTCTTAGGTTAAGAAAAGACATGACATTAAAATGATTTCATCTGTCTCTTCCTACATGTTCTGTGTCCACTAGAAGATGTACACTCCCACGCGGGCATTGTTTCTGTGTGGCTGTGTGACCTGGGGCTCCGGGCCTGGCTTTGCTCTCTGGCTTCCCCTCCATTTGCTACCTGGGCTGGGGCAGGCCCAGCCCAGCTCTGAGTCTCAGTCCCTGGGAGAATGAACACCATCCTTGGAGGGTCCTAAGTATGGGGAGGACTGCGCAAAGCCATGAGTCAGCACAGGGAGATGAGCGCTCTGCAGGTGCCCGCCTGCCCTGGGAGGGGCCTGTGGCAGGAGGCAGGAAGAAGGAAGCTTGCACGGGAAGCGCCCGACCCGAGTCCACAGAAGAGAAACCAGCTCTGCTGTCTCTGAGGACAGGGCAGAGACAGCATGTGGTTGCCAGCATGGAGTCCCTTCCCCAGGAGGCATCAGACATGGAGCAAATGCCAATCCCAGCGCTCTCCTTCTCTAGTCTCTCGAACTGTGCAGCCGCTGCTCAGGTGTATCAAATAACACATGTGATAAGCTTAACCGTGTTCCTCCCAAATCTACAAGCTGATGTCCCCACCCTCACTGCCTCGCCACGTGACTGTGTTTGGAGATGGTGCCTTTGAAGAGGTCATGACATGAAGATGAGGTCCCGCTGGAGTAGGGTGGCCCTGATCCAATGTGAGGGTGTCCTTCTAAGTAGAGATGAAGACACAGACACACACAGGGATGGCCACTGGAGGACGTAGAGAGGGGATGCTGCCTGCAAGCCAAGGAGAGGCCGTGGAGGGAACCAGCCCTTGGCACCTCCATGTGGGATTTCCGGTCTTCGGGACTGTGGCTGAAGCCACCCAGTCTGTGCTGTTTGTTGTGGCAGCTCCAGAACTGGTGCAACACACAATGCAGACAACGTCTGCAAAGTCCCTGGCTCACAGAGGCACTCATACAGTGCTAGCACTTGCCTTGATAGGTGGGGTGTGCGTGTGTGTGTGTGTGTGTGTGTGTGTGTGTGAACGTTTTGCTTTTGTTTTTTTGACACATGGTTGCACTTTGTTGCCCAAGTTGCAGTGCAGTGGTGTGATCATGACTCACTGTAGCCTTGACTCCTTCAGGCTCAGGTGATCCTCCCACCTCAGCCTCCTGAGTAGCTGAGGCTGTAGGCACACACCACCATGCCTGGCTCATTTTTTGATTTTTTTTGTAGAGACAGGGTCTCACTTTGTTGTCCAGGCTGGTCTCGAACTCCTGGGCTTAAGCAATCCACCTGCTTCAGCCTCCCACAGTGCTGGGATTTCAGGTGTGGGCCACCGTACCCGGCCTTGTTTGGTGCTTTTAACACGTAGTGAATCATCCTCAGGAAGCTTAGTTATCACCAGAAAACCCCAAAGACCAAGCCCACAGGTCATCAGATCCACAGCATTCAGAGAACACTGAGGGGGAAAAGCCGCAAGCAGCCTGGCTAAGGACACAGGCAGTGTTCTGAGCACTTGCTGATCCTCCAAAGGCAATCACCCAACCCCCTTGATTCACACTGCCAAAAGGTAATGAGTTCCTCTGGTGGCTAGGAAAGCCAAATGTCTTCTGTCCTAAAGACAGGCAAAGACTGCCCGAGACAGGGTGTCCCTCTGTAGGCGGGTCTTGCCTGTCCCCTCCTGGTGCTGAGGTATGTCCCTGGGTTCTCCAGGGCAGCTGGCACCCTTTCCTTCTTGGGTTCTGCCAAGTTCTGTAGCAAGACGGAGAACCAAATACAAGATGGGCAGATTGATAAAAAGCTGGTAAAATAGTGAGGCAGGGCCATTTGGAAACCAAATTTCCCTGCAACTTTAAAAGACATGGGGAGTGAAAGGCAGAACAGGGATTTCTTCATTTCTGAGAAGGAGAGCCCTGTGCTGAACCTGTGCCTGCCTGGAGGAAGTCATGCTCCATCCACACGAGTGAGTCACGCGTCAGGAGTGCAGCCTCCTCGCCCCTCTGATGCGTGTTTCTCCCTGTTCTGACTGTTCTGACCCTCAACTGGCCCGGGAAGGTGCCTCAACCATTGGTCACCTGGGAACTGCGCCCACATGACTGGACTAACACTGCAACTCAGAGAAATTTCACAGTTAACCCTTTAGTTAGTCCCTCTTCCTCTTATATTCTGATGTGGCTCATTCAGGATGAGAGAGCAGCAGATTTCAAGGCCCTGAGTCACTGAGGGCAAAACTTGCAAAGGAGATTGGAAGCTGCTGCAGGCCTCGCCACCACGTCCGCAGCAGCCAGCAGCACCCAGAGCCTGCTCAGGAAACCACTTTTACGTGAAAAAGAAGTTAGGAAACAGGTATGATTCATTTACTCTTTGAAACGTCTGTGAGCCAGTTAAGTGCTGGGGCTGCTCCAGGCTTAGAGATGGAGGCAAAAGAGAGAGGAAAGTTCCCTCCTGGATGTTGGAGGGGAATGAGTCGGATGATAAGCAAATCACTATGACCTGTATCAGAGCACTCGGCAGGCGGCAGGCTCTAGGCAGAGGAAAGAGGCGTTGAGTGTGGGTGGGGATGGGTGGAGAAGACGGCAGCAGGGCAGGAGGGAGGGGGCCCTGAGCAGCGTGGGTCGGGCAGAGGGCGGCTCCACAGAGGGCGTGTGTAGGGTGGACGGGGCAGCCCTCACTGCAGCTGCCTTCCCTGCTGGCAGATCAGTCACCAGCCCCTGAAACTGACAGAAGCTTTCCTTGACTTTCTCCTAAGGGGAAAAATAAATGCCCCCCAGGATCACACACAGAAATGTACAGAGCGGTAGGTGGCACTTTTTCTTTTGTGGTTCAAGTTTAAACGCTCCACTAAGTCATGCAGCATCGCAGAGCACATACTTGGAAAGGCACAAAAATGTTTCCCATCAGGTTTAAAGAAAATAAAAGCTCTTCTTAAACTACCTACAGGAACCACAGTTTTAAAATTTCCCATTTTTGAGGTTTTTAAATAATCGGAACTTTAAACATGAGATTTCAGAAAACAAAATCCTAAGTGTGGGCTTTGCTAGGGCTCAAGAATCTGACTCTGACAACATTGAACTAATGGAAAATACATGTGGGTGTTTTACAGGGTCAAACAACAGGAAAGAAACTGAAAGCCACACAGAGTTTTACAGAAACTCGAGTTGCAAATCAGTTATTCTGAGACTTAAAACACCATCAGTGTTAGCAGCCTGGAGACCTCTGAGCAAAGCTGTTTTTTTCCACTTTCATTTTTAGCTCAAACAGGCCTCGTGGTGTGGATACTGTATCCAAGCCACGTTCTTAATAAATTAGTAACTTATTACATTTATGGTTAAATGATAGTGTTAAGTATAAAATGATATTACCAGCAATGTAGTTTAAGTATGGGCTGAATAACATGAGTGACCCCCCATTCAACATTGAGTAGAACCATTTACATATTTATAAAATTGGACTTTCTAAATCATTAGGTAAGAAACTACTGCTTATCACTTTGAGATAAGATGTAAACAGGAACAGTATGTAGTCACCTGTTCTTCTTCCACAGAGGAACTGAAAGCAAATCATGGAAAATTACCCACGTGGCCGATACAGAAACTGAGTCCAAGTACAAATCAGAGAAGGTCCCATTTCCTCCAAGTTTATTATTATTATTAAATAAAAACACACTACGGACCACGGAAAAGAGGTCTGAAGACAAGGTGGGCAAAGACTCTGGCAGATCTGAAAACTCTCTGGGAGATTCCAATGTGCAGTCAGGCCACAGCATGACCCCAGAGGAAGGACAGCTGGTGAGGAGCCAAGCAGCTGCACGTAGGAGAAAGCAGGTTATGGATTTAGGAGAGGTCCAAGGGAACAGCCTGAGTGTTTCCCATCCTTTGTCCAGACCTCTGGGATTCAGAGTGAGTTCTTCCAGAGCCAGACCAGAGGTAAAAGTCAGAGGCACACTCCATGGTGGGTGAGAAGAAAGGAGTGGGACCTTAGTAGATGAAATTAGGTTTCTGAGCGAAAAGAAAATCTGACGTGTTTCACCGTTCATGAACTGGTATAAATGTTTATGCTCTTCCAAACCAGCAGCTAATTAGATAGAATGCGGTTTGGAAATATCTTTATCTAGAAAAGGAAAAATGTTAAAAAATCAAAAGTATTTTTGCGTAAGAGCAAATTTTTACGATCTCTTTCCTCTCTGAGAACCTCCTGAGCCTTCTAGGACCAATCACACAGCATGGACCGAGAGCACAGCCTGCTTCGTCTGCCTTTCCTCCTTGTTTCCCTCTTTCTCCTTCTGTGTCTCTTTTTTCCTCCCTTTCTTTCTCCTTCCTAACTCCATCCCTTTCTTCAGTCCTTTATTTGTTTGCAAGGTCAGGACCTACCTATTGCCATGCAATCTTCCTCAATAAATTAGTAACAATGAATCGTATTAACAAGGACCAGGCTCCTACCCAGCTGTCAGGGAAGAGGGCAGCAGCAAGAGCCATGCCCTCAGCCTCTGACTCACCAAGGGGATGTGTGTTTTATAACAAAACGACACGCACATTTTTAGGATCAGCTCATGTCTTACCGTATTGGTCTTCTCGGTGTTTAATTCTCGTTTGCCTGCGTGGTTTCCCATCCTGAATAGATCAGCTCTTCAGAGGCTAAAAGAGAAAGAGAAAGTGTTAGCCTTAAGTCTAGTAGTCTTAGTTTTCTATGTTGTTTTTCAATCAGAAAGACAATCCTGTGAGATATATGATGCCCACTTTTGAGAAGAGGACACCAAAGCTCTGAGAACTGGAGGGACACACCCAGGTCATCTTATTAACAAATTCTATCTTTTGATCCCATGCCAAGAGCTCGAACACAGAACTGCGCCAACGTCCAGATCCTGTTCAGTAACACACTTCAGCCTGTCTCAAGAAATCCTGCAGATGTGTGTATATGTACAGAAATAATCTGCCTATCTGTCCATACATACATATGCACACACACAGAGAATCACATCCCAACTCGGGTGTACTGTAATGAGCTGAGATGTCAGAAAAGTGCTGACTAAAAGGTAAGAAGAAGATATTCGTGCTCGTTGCTTTAAAAAAACCCATGTGAGCACAGAAAGAGCCAACCTCAGACCAAGGATTGCTTAACAGGCAAGTGTCCAAAGAATCTGCAGAACCTGTAGGGAAAGCTGGATGAAAAAAGCATGCCACTCCTTATTTTTAGTTTCTAACCCCAACCTTAGCAGCACATTTATGATTTTTCCCCAAGATATGCAAAGAAGGGAAGCACTGAGCCACACTGATTCCAAGGAAATTGCTCCTCCCAGCCTGCCTGCAGGACCTGCCTGGCCTTGGGGCCGATCAGCTGACGGCCACTGGAACCATTAGCCCCAAGCTGGGTGCAGCTGACCAGAGTGTTTAAGGACAATGACATGTTTTCCTTGATGGATGTATCCTTGTGAGAACCCAGGAACAGCTTTCCTTGTCAGGGAACCACATGAACCATCTCCTGAACATGGGGAGGGGGGACTCCCCAAAATACTAGAGATGCCCAAACACAAGGCGAATTGTGTTCCTCAAAGGTCACTCTTTAGAAAAGAGAATTGCCCCCGTCTCTACTAAAAATACAAAAAAATTAGCTGGGCGTGGTGGCGCGTGCCTGTAATCCCAGCTACTCAGGAGGCTGAGGCAGGAGAATTGCTTGAACCCAGGAGGCGGAGGTTGCGGTGAGCCGCGATCGCACCATTGCACTCCAGCCTGGGTAACGAGTGAAACTCCGTCTCAAAAAAAAAAAAAAAAAAAAAAAAAGAAAAGAGGAGGAGTTCATGGCGGCTGGCTCCGCGCTGCACAAGAAGGTTCAGTTCGCCAAAGATGAGGATCTGCATGACATCCTGGACTATTGGAAGGGCATGTCGGCCCAGCACAAGTCCTGAGCCCCCCAACCCCTTTTCCCCAGACCCGCGACGCCCACTGGACCAAAAAGGATGCAGGATTCACCCAGAGACTCAGCACCAAACCCAACACATGCACAACACGACAGCAACTGTGAACGCTGTGGGTGGGGGGCCCTGCAGAGGCGAGTTGGGGGCATGGCAGGGACAGACCCGGGAGACATGTACCCAGCTCATGTGGCCGCCCCGGGCAGCACATGCACACACACACACACACACACACACACACACACACACACACACGGGACTTCGGAAAACTGTGTCTTAGGGATGGGGTGCGGGGTGGGGAATTTTTTTCATTATCTTTCCTCTTTTGAGTCTTCTCTGCCTTTTCCTCATTTTCTTTTCTTCCTTTTTTAAAAAAATATATAATAAAAGACAAGTTCTTTTAAAAAGACATAAAACACGGTCTGTGGGGGGTGTGGCCACCTCGGGGCCCCTGGTGTGATCTCCTCCGTCCGTGGTTTTCTGTGCTTGCCTGACAGCCAAGCTTTTCCATCTCCCACATTGCCGGGTCCCTTTTTGGTGGCTCAGGAAGGACCAGCTGGGGACCCTTTTCCGCAGGCAGGCACCCCACAGCCGCTGGAAGGGCTGCTGAGAAGAGAAGCCAACGCGGACAGCACGGTGGCCACTCGGGGCCCCACCCAGCTCACGTGGGTGGGGGTGACTCACAGGCGGCCACCGCAGAGTGAAGACCACCCAACTTCATCACGTGTGAATGAAAACGGGGCCTCACGCAGGGAGGTCGACAACATGCTGGACTTGAAGCTACTCAGGTCAAAGTGCCCATGGAGGATGCTCTTCACCGACGCGGTTCTCGTGATGACATGAACACCCTCGGCGGCCGAACCCCAAGCTTCGTGGCGTGAGAGCGAAAAAAGCCATCAGAGTTTGATGCGTAGGATTTGAGAAACGCAAGGCTACCTTTGCGGATGACGTCAGCGCCCAGTGCGATTCTACCTGCTCCATTTATTTAAATTGGACAGCCAAAAAAACCTTGCAGAGGCAATCTTCTCATTGGGAAAGGAAGGCTTGTTGCGCAAGTGGGGCCTTGCTGGGTGAGAATGGGTTAACAAAGGGAAACACCAAATTCACTGTGTCCTTCTGGGGTCTAAGCATGAATGAGTGTGTTCCTTGTGAGGTGCTGCTTTGAACCCTGGGCACACGGGGGCTGTCAATCTGAAGTCTGACGGCTAATTGCACGTGGTGTTGTTGGAACTAAAGAGCTTGCAGAATAGACATATTTTATAGAATAAAACATATCAAATATCTGTCAATCCTTCTGTTTAAGAAATGAGAAGTGGTCTATTCAAAGCTAAACACAGGTAAAAAAACCTCCTTTGGTGAAGATGGACAACTTCAACCTGCTCAGGCATTTTGCCCGTCCAGACACAAAGAACCTCCTCTCACTGGCTGTGTTCTCCAAGTGCCTATTCCCGGCCCAGGCATCACCTCACCTCTGCCTCCTGGGAGCCCTCCCCTGCCCAGGCCCCTTCCTGCTTCCTGGCTCCATCCATTTCTCACCCTCCGCCTCCTACCTCCTCATTCGGGGACTAGGCAAACCCAAATGCAACACTCCCTCCAGAAAACAAAGCTCCAAGGATTTGTCCCAAATCAGAGTACTGTGGGACATGTAAATATTTGGGGACATGCTGATAGACACAGAGAGCTATTTTTGGACAAAGGGCTCTTGAACGCAGCTGAAATCTACCCACAAGGTGCTGAACTGGTCCTTGGAGAGGGGCCATGTTTCTTCCGAGTCAGTCTGTTTCGATCAAACTTTGTCATACTTCACAGCACACCTCTAGGTTACCCTTGGATGACTGATCTTAACTATGATTTAGAAAACTCAAGAATACTGGAAACAGAATTGGTGAAAATAACTCAGGTCCAGACTTTTGAATACATCTAGCTGGATTTGACTAGTTAGACAGACAAGCCTACTTACTTGCATTTGAGTGGTCTCTTGGATTAATATAAAGAAAATGTATTTATACGCATTATTGAGGATTGGTTAATTCTAGCCTTAAATGCAAAATTCATATACTAGCAGGAAAAGAAAGACAAGAGGAACAAAACAACAACTTGATGTGTGGGAGCCTCAGTGGAAACGGCTTCTGAGCATTGGTAAGCGAGATGTGTCTCACCGCACTATGGAGGGAACCACAGAGCATGTGGCTGATAATCATGAGTGACTGGCAGTCTGCCTTATGAGCTTCTGACACTATCCCAGTCTGCCTTTTAGAGAAGAGCTAGAGAAGAATGAAGATCTCACTATCACAGGGCTAAGAGCTCAGCCCGGCAGCTGGTTTCTGTAATGTGCTGAAAAGATCCATCTGCACACAAAAGCAGCTGCATGCTTGGAGGAAATCTTTTTTATTTCATTTTTGCAACTGATCAAAACTGAGGGAGCCAGAGAAAAATCGGGTAAACAAGTGAAATGCTGCAAGGAAAGCCAGCTGACTCTGAAGTATCCCTTGGGCAATTAATGAAGCCTTTTGTAAAATAATAGAAAAGGACAAGAGCGGGAGAAGAACTGTGAAAGAGCCAGATGGGAAGAACAGAATTTCAGATTCCATTGCGACCGCCGAGATATCCAGCCTGGACTTCACTTCCAGATCCGATTCAGCCACTGGGATTACTGGACATTTTGCTAATGTTTATGTGATTATCAGCACTAGTGTTACCTCGAGGGCTGACACTGGGGATATGCACAGTCAGTCATCCAGATTTACTAGGAAGCAGTCCACTGTTGTTCACTGTTAGCAACAATTTTTAAAATAAAATGCACCTAAAGCAGCTTAAGGCTACATGTCACCTTGATGGCGCCACAGGAGAACTCAGCATAGATAAAACTAGCTAGCCTATCAGTGCAGGGAAACAGCTCCCAGCCGAAATGCTGGGGATCAAACGCCTTGCTCCTGGGTATTTTGCTGATTTCATTCACTAGGGAGTTGACTTTTTACAGTGCAAGTCAGGCAGGTGAGACCTGTGTCTCAGTACAGTTTCTGTCTGGGTGACTCTGAACAAGACTCCACTTTTCTGAGCCTCAGTTTCCCATAAAGTGGAGGTAATAAAACCTGCGTTTCTGCGCTGGTGTGAGAATGAGGCCCACGTGAGCTGCAGGGCTGGGCAGGGCTGAGGTGAGGGTTGGGGTGTGCTGGAGGGTTGCTTGCTTTCTGCCTTCCTCTTCCCTCCACCAGGTCCTGGGTTCCCTGGGTGAGTGGCCAGCGCTGCAGAAACATCACTACCTATTTACTTCACACACGTTCAGAGATCGCTATATGGCTTCCCACATCTAGATGCATCCACTCCTAACCTGACATGGTCAAAGGAAGAAAAAGGGCTAAAAACACCAGGTGCCTTTAGAAGCCTGGGAGTTACATCCTGTGCCCGTCAACAAAGCTCTTGATCCGACACACACAACTAAAGCTGGGGAAACACAGTGGCTGCTGCTTTAAGACTCCACGAAGTGCCCTGGGGTACGGGAGGTGAGGAAAGAGGGAAAACACTGAGGAGCACATTCCAGAAACAGCCACTCCCCAGAAGTCAGAGGAGGATTCAAATATGAAGATGAGAAACTGGTGATTTTTGAAATAATTTTGAGTGCCATTTTACAAGCAATGAGATTATTGTGAAATCCCTTATTTAAATAAATGTACTTGAGATAGACAAGACCTCAGTGCAAGTCTTCCTAGATGGCACGTGGTTACCCAGATCATCTTACTCCCTCTCCCAAAGCTGCGAAAATATAAGGAGCAAACATCGTCACTGCTGAGGGTTTAGCTGCTGAGCATGCAAGGTCAAATTCATGATGGTGTGGAATTCGTAACATGTTCTCTGCATGTCATTGTGTGTTTAGGCTTATTAGCAAAACATCTGTACAGTACAGAGCTGCAGGGAACACCCATGTTGTAGGACACAGATCACACGTGTGTTACTTTTAGATTTAGGATTCTTTTGGTGTTTTCATAACATGCTTTTGATTACACATTTTTTTTGAGTCCATGTTCAAGAAAGGAATCCTAAAATAAATGTTTATATGGAGATAATGGGATTCATTTTACAACGATTTGCTTTATCCCTGACGTTTCTATAAAGCTAAGTTAGATCATCATGGGAATAACCCTGTTACATGTTACATTTGCGAAAGTTTGGAAGACTGGATCTAGCTATGAGAACGCCTCTCGGAATGTGTTTCGTTATGAACAGAGTTAGCTGGATGTTGTTTAAACTCTGAATATCCCCCGAGGAAAGTATTAGAGTAGGTTGAAGACGTTCTACTTCCTCAGTTATTAATCAATACAATGAAAGAAGCATGCGGTGCTGAGGGTCTCAGAAGCGGACCCGATGTGGCATGGGGACCGGCCAGAAGCACCACAGAGCTTTTTGGAAACACACAGTCTCGGGCTTGGACTCTGCTTTCAGAAGCCCTGCAGGTGATTTGTGTTTTAGATCCTTGTTCATATAGATCAGGGGCAAAATCTATGACATGTGATTTCTTTTCCAGAATAGAGGTTTCCCACACTTGCGTCACAAGGACCTTCTCCAACTCCTCCACCTTCCCTTCTTCATGCAGTGAGAGAATTGTCCTCCTCCCCACACCACCCACCTGGCACTTGCACTGGCCACCTGGCTGCTGGGCAGGAGCCACATTTCCCAGCAGCCCTTGCAGCCTTTCTGTATCCCACAAGAGTATGTGGAAGTTTTGTTCTAAGACCACTTCCCTAGGCAGCAAATACATTAGAGAATATATATTTTTTTCTGTATTTGGAAACTCTAACATGTTATAACTAAACAGACACATAAGGATATATTATAAAACAGAAATTATGGTTAATTTAATAAAATCTCCCCAGCAGAATCCACTTATTATCATTCCCAGAGTTTAAAGAGCCCATCATGATGGCACCTTTTCTACTTTCTCTGCTTTTTAAAATCCCAGAAGTGATGTTTTCAACATCCCACGTGCTTTGGAGTCTTCGCTGTGTACTGGACCTGAAAGGTGAGCTGGCTGTATTGCCTCGTGGCTGCTCCAATCCTGTGTGAGATCGCTCGCTGGGTCTGGGGGTCCTCAGAGCCTCTTCAGAAAGCCTGGCAATGCTTGACTGGGAGAAGAAGCTCCAGAGGCACACACTGAAGACACCACTCTGTGGGTCTGCTGGATGAAACACAGCCTCACCCAGCATCCACTGAGGAGCCCAGCGCTCATGGGCATGGCTCTGTGTTTTAGAGGTGCCATAACCACCCCTTCTTGAATAATGCAACTAAGGGAAACACTGTTGTGGACCTGCACACATCAGAAAAGCCTTCTCTGACCCCGAACCGTGTGTTAACTATGGATGGAGTAGAACTCAGATCGACGGAGAGAGGCGCAGACCTGGCATCCCAGGAATAAGAAAACCTGAATAAACAGTGGAACTGGAGAAATTCCAAAGGGCTGTCACGCCCCTTTGTAGAGACGCTAAAGGCCAGGCAGGGATCAGCAGAAGGCTGTGGGCAGCAGGAAGGAGACCGCCACGGGAGAGCCCTGGGGTTCTCTGAGTCCTGGGCAGGGGCCACTCCGTCTTTTGAGGCCTCTGCCTCCTCTCCAGAACCCAGGGTGGGACTCACCAGGACCGCAACCAAGGTGCTGAGACCGGGTGATCTCCCCAGCTGCAGGTAACTGCCTGGGAGACCATGCCCTGGCTCGGCAAGAGTGTAGACACCGTCCCCCCGTCCCTGCAGGGAGGAAATAATCCCCTCCCTCTAGACCAGGACAGGGGCAGCCTCAAGTCAGAGGGACAGCGAAACTACAACTCTGCTTCTCTGACTTCTGAAAAAGAACCCTGGAGAACATATGTCAAAGAACAAGAAACTCACAAACAAAACAAAAACTGTCTTAAAGAAATCAATGAAACCAAGTCACAGGGCTTCTCTTCTCTCTCTTGCCCCCTTTCTCTCTCCACCCACGTCCCTCCCTCCATTCCTCTTCCTCTGATATTCTATTGATACCTAAGCATTGAAGCCTGTGTTCTGTAGACAATCATTTTTATTTCTCAGACCAAAAGTATTATTTTAACACAGTGTGTTCAGAGCATAGCACACAGCAGCCAACATCACCAAAACCCAATAAAATGAGCACTCCGCCAACGCCCTGACTTTGTACTTCTGGCCTCCAGGGACGCGGGGGCTGCTTCTGCTGTTTCAGGATGCCCACCTGTGGTGCCACCTCGCAGCAGCCCTGGAGAGTAATGTGCAGGGAGGTGGGAGGTAAGTGGAGGCTCCCAGGGTGCAGAAGGTGCAGGTGAAGGTCTGGGGAGGGACACAGTGCTCCGGGCAGAGGGCACGGCTGTGCAAATGCCCTGCTGCACAGAGGCTGTGAACGGAGTTTGAGTGTGGCACAAATCGATCTAATAGAACAGAATCCACAAATACATGGGGTCTCCTCATTCACCCACAGAGGGGCAGGGGAGTGACTTACACCACAGGACACAGGCAATGTTCTCTGCCCATTCTGAACAGTGAGTCAATTCTGCCAATGAGCAAGTTTTCCAGAGTGTTGGGGCCCCAGAAGAAGAACCACCTGCAAGCCAGGAATTCTCCACAAAGGACAAGGTCGGAACTCATCTGAGGCACCCGTGTCTTTCCTAGAGCAAGCTTCCCACGACACTGAGGAGGGACCCAGGCTCCCGGTGTTTTTCAGAAGCCAGCCCTGGAATAGGGCCTCCACAGTACTTGCAAACAAAAAGAGTTCCAAAAACCCAATCTGCATCCACCCATGTAAGAAGTGCCTGATAAGGAAGTAGCTTCTCTATTTCCTGGCATGGGGATTTCTGCTCTGAGGTATCAGATAATATCATTCATAAGGTAATCATCACTATTCTTCGTTTTCTTCTGCCTTAGCAGATTCAAGTAGATTTATGGCACTGTAGATCACGGCCTTAAAGTTATCAAAATCATTTTAAAAGAAAACGATGGAACTGTAGAAAAGTGGAGTTTATCAGAAATCTGATTGTGGTCCCTTGAAATCACTGCTTCGGGATCAGCTGACCTTGGAGATAAAGCCATTATCAGAATCAAGTGGCAAATGACTGGCTCCAGAGTTCCCAGCTTGCTCCACGTCGCCTAAGCCAAAACGAAGCACTCTGTTGAAGAAGAAAGAAAGGCAGGTCAGAGAGTAGCTCATCCATGTGCCAGTGAATTAGCGTTTGCAATTTCTTGTGAATGTATCCACATCTGAGACAGGTACGGTGTTCAGCTTTAGCAGCATCACGGAGAGTTACGAAATTCTCTGCAAAAATAGCGAGGTCATGAGGAAGCCACTCTTGCCGCATTAAGTCCTGACAAGCCACGCCAACACCGTCACGCTGGGATTGGACTTCGGATGGCACGGGGCGGGCAGAGTCACGCAGGCACATGTGGCACACCCTTGCTGTGCGGCCGGGGGCATCCCTGGTGGCTTAGCAGTCACGTGGGGCTTAGTCATAGGAACATAGGTCGGGTCTGGCCAGGCCCCCTTTCCAAGTGTGCCGTGAGCAAGCCGCCCAACTCAGGGGCGGGCAGCTGGGACAGGGCGCGCCATGGGCTGCAGGGAGGAAGCGGGAAGGCCTGTGGCAGACATGCCTGGCCAGGACCTTCGTGCTCCTGCTCTCCCTGCCTGCTCTGAGGATGTGGGCCCTGTCCTCCTTATCTGTAACACCCTGATGCTGGATGCTGCTTCCCAGAGCTGCTGTGGAAACTGCTGGTTAATATTTTCCAGGTCCCTGGGTTGCCAACCGTCAAGTCAGAGGAACACTATACCCCGGCACCAGCTGCTCCTCTGTGGGCACCCATGTGTCCCTCCTGAGCATGGCAGGGAGTCATGCCTTTGCCAACACCACCGTCCACAGGGTCAACATAACCCTGGGTCCTGGTCTTAGTAACTAGAGGAAGCACATGGACTTCAGGCATTGCTCACAGCCAGACTGATGGTAACAGAACAATGTTTTAATTCACCTGCAGAGGAGCTCACACATTCCTTGCCACCAGGCATGACAGCTCTTGAGAGTCTGTGTGTAGGGAACTAATGTGTTGGTCTCATGCACAGGCCATGCATATACGTAAGAGCTGTCATCTGGGTCTTAGCTAAAATAAACTGAATCTTCCTGAAAACAGATTCCTATCATGGAGTCCATGATAGGAAAGGTATTCAGCTTTGCTGCTGTCACAGGGAGGTAGAATGGTAGATCTGAAGTCTCCAGATTCTAATCAAGGAGAAGAATGCTGTGGTGTGGCCACAGACCCCACCATGCTCTCACAGAAAACCTGGCTCAGAGCCCACCTTCTAACCAGTGCCATGCCTTCTTATTAGTGTGTAGCATTTTACTGGGTGACTGCCTTTCAAAACCTTCTGGCACTTTCCAGAGCCTTCCAGATTCTCATCAAGGAAAAGAATGCAATATATGGTCATTAACCTCACAATGGTCCTACAGAAGAACTGGCTCTGAGCTGATCTCCTAAGGGGTTCCCACATCTTCATATGAGCGTGTAGAATTTTACTGGGCAACTGCCTTTCAGAACCTTTTGGAATTTTCCAGATCCTTCCAGATTCTAATCAAGAGAAAGAATGCAATGTGTGATCATTAACCTTACTGTGGTCCTACAGAAGACTTGTCTCTGAGCTGTCTCCTGAGGGACCCCACGTCTTCACATGTGCATGCAGCATTTTACTGGACAAATGCTTTTCAGAACCTTCTGGAACCTTCCAGATTCTAATCAAAGAAGAGAATGCAATGTGTGCTCATTAACCTCACCATCATCTCACAGAAGACCTGAATCTGAGCTGATCTCCTCAGGGGCCCCGCGTCTTCACATGGACATGCAGCATTTTATTGGTTGAGTCCTTAACTTCACAAAACCCATTATAAAGACAAAAGATGCTAGCAAGTGACAATTATATTTAAAGAAAAGAGTGGGAGACACAGCACGAGACAGAATGACGCACTGAACAGAGCTGGATTTGGGCTCAGGAAACCTTGGATAGCAGCCAGCACTGACAGGGTGCTTCCTGGGGCCAGGTGCTCATGGAACAGCTTGGAAATATAGCTTCTTAGTTCTCTCTACCGCATGAGGCAAGTGCTATTATTACGCTCCCCACGTTGAAACTCATGAGGCTCAGAAAGCCTGGGTAATGCATGACCAGCCTGGCCAATATGGCGAAATCCCATCTCTACTAAAAATATAAAACTTAGCTAGGCGTGTTGGTGCATGCCTGTAATCTCAGCTACTCGGGAAGCTGAGGCAGGAGAATCGCTTGAACCCAGGAGGCAGAAGCTGCACTAAGCTGAGCTAATGCCACTGCACTCCAGCCAAGTAACACATGTCCACGCAGCAGGGCCTGACACCAACACCGATAGGCGGGAGCTGAGCTGTGCTCCTGGCTGCTATGTAGTCTGTGACTTCACTGAGCTGACGACCTGCCTTTGGTTTCTTGATGCATACAGTCCTGGATTTACCACGGAAAAGGCCTCCGTGGTAAATCAAAAGGCTAGAGAGGTGGTTTCTCCTTTCTCCTTCATGTCCCATGTATGCTCTGAAGACTCAAAATACATTAACAACTCCGTAACTCATTTCCTTCTACGTGGAGGTAGAAGTGCACAGCGCATGCTAGGAACCTAAGACCGCCCTGAGCTTACATTTTGAACTTGAACTTTTGGAGTGTTTTCTGCATGCCATTAAATTTCTACATCATATTTTTGGGACTAAAAAGATCAGTATCCTTTCACCTTTCAAAAGTTGTAGTGTGTGTGCACATGGGAGTGTGGTGTGTGTGGTGAGTGTCTGTGGTATGTGTCTGTGGAGGATGTGTGTGGTGTGTGTGTGTGTAGTGCCTGTGGAGGATGTGTGTGTATAGTGTCTGAAGGATGTGTAGGGTGTGTGTGTGCATGTGTAGTGTATGTGGAGGATGTGTGTGTATGGCGTGTGTGTGGTGTCTGTGAAGAATGTGTGTGGTTTGTGTATGTGGTGTGTGTGTGGCATCTGTGGAGGATGTGTGGTGTGTGTGTCTGCGTGTAGTGTCTGTGGAGGATGTATGTGTGTGTGCGTGTGGTGTCTGTGGAGGAGGTGTGTGGTGTGTGTGTCGTGTGGTGTCTGTGGAGGATGTGTGTGGTATGTGTGCATATGTGGTGTCTGTGGAGGATGTGTGTGGTGTGTGTGCATGTGTGGTATCTGTGGAGGATGTGTGTGGTGTGTGTGCGTGTGGTGTCTGTGGAGGAGGTGTGTGGTGTGTGTGTCTGTGTGGTGTCTGTGGAGGATGTGTGGTGTGTGCGCATGTGTGGTGTCTGTGGAGGATGTGTGTGGTGTGTGTGCATGTGTGGTATCTGTGGAGGATGTGTGTGGTGTCTGTGGAGGGTGTGTGTATATGTGTGGTGTGTGTGATGTCTGTGGAGGATGTGTGTGGTGTGTGTGTGTGTGTGGTGCTCCTCCCTGCTGTCCCAGAGTGCTGAAAGGACACACTCACACTGCCCTTGGCTGTGAGATGCTGCCTGGTGGACACTTTCCCTTGGACCCTCTGCAGGGGTGGCTGACAGAGGACAGTGAAGCCCACAGTTGGTTCCGTAGGTATCTGAGCTGCAGCTGTGGCAGCTATGGCTTGGAGCTGGGCAGTGGAGGTATCACTTGCCCCAACCGAGGACAGCTAGAGGACCTGAAAGCCTGAGGAGAGGGCCCGAGGTGTCCTGGAAGCCACCAGAACCCTGTGGGGTGCTGAGAAGAGTTGGCTGAGTCACTGACCGGGCATTCTGCTACCCCGTCCCCACATGTGCTCAATCACCACCCCCACCACAGGAGATGATGCCAGCCGGGCCTCTGTCTCGTCACCATGGTGTCCCCAGGACCTGGCACAGTCCACAGCACACAGCAGGCACACAGCAGGCACACAGGAGGCACACAGCAGGCACACAGGAGGCACACAGCAGGTACACAGGAGGCACACAGCAGGCACACAGAATGCACACAGCAGGCACACAGAATGCACACAGCAGGCACACAGGAGGCACACAGCAGGTACATGGTACACAGCAGGCACACAGGAGGCACACAGCAGGCACACAGGATGCACACAGCAGGCACACAGCAGGCACACAGGAGGCACACAGGAGGCACACAGCAGGCACACAGGATGCACCCAGAAGGCACATAGGAGGTACATGGTACACAGCAGGCACACAGGAGGCACACAGCAGGTAATGGTACACAGCAGGCACAGGGTACTCAGCAGGCACATGATACATGGTAGGTACATGACATACAGTAGGCACACAATACCCAGCAGGCACACAGCACACAGTAGGCACACAGCAAGTGCTTGACAAATGCCTGTCAGGATGATGAGAAGATGGGAGGGGAAGCCCCGGCTCTTCCCTCTTACCCAAGCTGCGCATACACAGCTCAGCACCCTCCACTGGAGATTAGAGACTGTCTGGTGAGCCCCAGGAAGCTGAGCGAGTGAAGGAGCCAGGACTGAAGGCTCTTCCTGGAAAACCAAAGCCTTGATTCTTGAGGAACGAGGGACACCCCAAGGGCAGTGTGGGCAAGCCTCCTGAGGAAATCACGGTGGTTGTGGCTGTGGACCCAGCTGCCTTCCCTGAGCTCGAGGCTGAAGGCTCAGATGCGAAGCCCCCAGGAGACAGACAGGGCGCTGGGGTGGGCATGGGAAAGGCCAGGGTGCAGTGGGAGCAGCTGCAGCAGCTCAGGCCACCTCCAGGTGATCCTCCTCCAGGGCAGATGGGGACCCTAACAGGGTGGGATGGACCCCCAGTGTCCCCAGAGACAGAGCAGGACCTGCAATTCAGGAAGAGCACAGCTGTGCTCAGCCCCCGAAGCACAAATTCCACCTTGTCTTGGGTGAGGTATGCTAAAGCGTTCACGATCGCTTTGTGTTCTTCTGTGAATCCATTGCAGGTTTCAAAGTCCTCATGCAGGGAACACATGCTCCTGTAGGCTTCCTCCCAATGCTAGTGAAACAGAAACCGCTAAAATTGGGTCAGCTCCCCCAGCATCCAGTGCAGCTGTGACTCGCACAGCAGGTGACCTCAGACGCGCTGCCTACACCTGGGAGGCAGCAGAGGGGCGGCTGCAACATGGGTTGTGACACCCGGAAGCACTTGGGTACTCAGACCTGCACTGACCCAGGACAAGGCCTTGGCGTGGGGCGTTTTCTTCCTTTCTGGAAGCCCCCCAGACACCGATTTGGGCCTGAGCTAGGCCTGCTTGGAGGAATGGAGGTATGAATGAATGCTGCTCTGCCTGGCTTCTCCCTCCTGGTTTTCACTTGGCTTTCTCTGGGCCTCCAGAGTATCCTACAAAATGCTTTGTTAGTCACAAGGTCCATCACATCAACAGCAGAAAATTCCAGAGAGAGAATGACAAGAAAGTTTGCCTAAGAAAAGGATGGGGAAATACTGGGATTTGGCAAAACCACGTTACCCGTTACCGACCTTCGGAGCTGCCCTCTGAGTATAGGTGTCGTGGTGATTCAGTGGCGTTCCCCTGAAAGGGGTCAGGAATAAACCTCTGTGTGGCATCAGGGTAAAGTGTTCAAATTCCTCTACACATGTTGTAAAATGACGTAGCATCTACGAGATTTAGGACTCTTGTGAGATGACTATATCAGATCAACCCGTACAAAAATACCTCTGGGACCTTTTTCTATCTTCTGGAGCAAATGTAGTAGGTTTGTTTTAGTTTTTGAAATTGTGTGAAACGTCCATGTTTTAATTTCCTCCCATTAAAATGAAAGGTTGGGCACGGCGGCTCATGCCTGTAATCCCAGCATTTAGCAGACCAAGTGGGACGGTCCCTTGAACCCAGGGGTTTGAGACAAGCTGCGGCAACATGGAGAGACCTTGTCTCCACAAAAAACTAAAAATATAAAAATCAGCCTGGTGTGGCAGTGTGTGTGTGTCTGTGCTCCCAGCTACTCGGGGAGATTAAGGTGGGAGGGTCCTTTGAGTCCCGGCAATTGAGGGGTCAGTGAGCCATGATCGCGGCACTGCACTCCAGCCTGGGTGACAGAGGAGACTGTCTCAAACCAAAAAAAAAAAAAAAAAAAAAAGAAAGAAAAAAAAGAAGATTTTACTTTAAGTTCCTATAGTACAGTTTATTTTGGTGTTGCTTTTCGAGCTGTCTGTTCATGCAGTATTAGGACTATTTCCTAATGAGGTTTTCACTCTTACATCCATTTAAACGTGTGTTCAGGAAGGCTGCTGCCAGCCTCTGGCCTTCTGAGTTCTCCTGCCCTGTGTGCACCAGTTCTCAACCACTAGTCTGAAATGAATAAGGTGAGCTTGTAATATCTTGCTTAAATCCTCCTCTCTTCAAATATGTCCTGACATAGGAAAATAATGACAGAATAAAAGAATCATCATCTCCCTTTTAAAATCACATCTTTCATACAGCAATCTAAAATGATATATTGAAGCTGTCCATAGACATACTATGCCTGTTTCTGAAATACAATTTATCCTCTTTATATTTCTACGAAGACAACTGTAGCTGGGGCTTACATTTCATAAACCTTGCTCTCAAGCTATCCCAAGTTTATTACATTTTCAGATAGCCAAAAAAAAAAAAAAAGAATAAAACAACCAAAACACCCTGCCTGCCACAACCCCATGTACGTAAGAGAAGCCCAGCTCCTAAAATACGTGAGAGTCTTTTTCTTTCTTTTCTTTTCTTTTTTTTTTGGTCAAATTACTGAGTTAATTTCTCTGGTATTTTCAGGCAACAATTTAAGCTGAATAAATCATGCCCAGGTCATTAGCTTCTGATTGGTGGAGAACAGATTTAGACACATGCCATCTGCAAAATTTAGGCTCTTGCTGTGTATCAGTTGGATGATGATGAGTAGAACTGGCAGAATCCGCCTCTCGGTTTATGGAACAAGTATTAGGACTGTGCATGATGGTAGACATCAGTGGGGGCTAAAACGTATTTTAACAGTTTTCCAGAACGGAAGTTTGCAACGTAGCATTTCAGCCCCTTGTAAACAAAATGCTGCCAAAACTGGAGAACAGAGCCATCCTTTCTGGAAGCTGTGCAAGGAAGGAGACAGGCAAGAAACAAGGTGAAGGGCGAGTTTAGAAAGGAGCCGGCTACACCAACGATGAGCTGGGAATCCCAGCTGAAGTCTCATCCAGAGTCCCGAGAAGTCTCCCAGATGGGGGAGCTGGGAGAAGCTCAGGGAGTTCCTGGGACCGTGGAGGCCAACTGAGAGTGAACTGTGGCATCGAAGAGACCAAAACGTTGCGTTCTCTTTCTTTCTCTTTCTCTTTCTCTTTCTCTCTCTCTCTCTCTCCTCCCCTATATATATATATACATACATACACACACACATGCACACACAGTCCTTCGGTCACCCAGGCTGGAGTGCAGTGGCATGATCTCGGCTCACTGCAACCTTTGCCTTCTGGGTTCAAGTGATTCTCCTGCCTCAGCCTCCCAAGTAGCTGGGATCACAGGTGCCCACCACCATGCCTAGCTAAATTTTGTATTTTTAGTACATACAGACGGGGTTTCGCCATGTTGGCCAGGCTGGTCTCGAACTCCTGACCTCAGGTGATCTACCTGTCTCGGCCTCCCAAACTGTTAGGATTACAGGCGTGAGCCCCTGTGTCTGGCCAGTGTATTTTCCATTCAACATAATTCTGCCAAGTCTACTCATCATGATCCAGTCCACTTCACTACAATACTGAGCACAGCCCCCTTCTGAAGAAACCCTGCAGCATTTTGCACACATGGCAGGGCACTGAGCAAATATTTTGCCTTGGGAAACGTACTTGAGAACTTCTAAGTTTCCTAACAAAACTATAAGCACTTCAAGGGGAAGAGCGACATCTATTTTCTCTTAATGTACCCTGAAATGCATAGCATTTTTGTACATAGTATTTTTGCACATAGACACCCAGGAATTTTTA
>CM052661.1:106366964-106394073 GCA_028533165.1 Leontopithecus rosalia
TCAAGGTGGTTTTTTCCAGTTCTGTGAAGAAAGTCAATGGTAGCTTGATGGGGATAGCATTGATTCTGTAAATTACTTTGGGCAATATAGCCATTTTCACGATATTGATTCTTCCTAACCATGAACATGGAATGTTTCTCCATCTGTTAGTGTCCTCTCTTATTTCATTGAGCAGTGGTTTGTAGTTTTCCTTGAAGAGACACCCAGGAATTTTTAAAAAGTGATGGTACATTTGCTGTATGGAGGAGACGGCAACATAGCTCTATTACTTTTTGCTTTGATAGCAAATTTAGCAAACATGTTAGCTTTCAACTATATAAGAAAGACGAAAAAAATGAGTATCCGTAAACCTTCCTCATCAGATGAAGTAGTAGATTCTTTGAATATGGAGAAAGTATCAAAAATACATGATGCAAATAAAAAACTGTCAACAAAACACTCCAGCATCAACGAGTTATTCTTTCTAATGCAAATTCAATTTATCAGTTAAACATAAAGAACTTCCTGATACAGGAAAGCACACAATAGAGCCTGCGTGTCCACTCGGATGAGCTGTGTAGACCTGGGAACACCGACCCACTCACTATCTAAAGCACTCACTGGACAGCCTGCGTGTCCACTCGGATGAGCCGTGTAGACCTGGGAACACTGACCCGCTCACTGTCTAAAGCACTCACTGGAGAGCCTGCGTGTCCACTCGGATGAGCCGTGTAGACCTGGGAACACTGACCCGCTCACTGTCTAAAGCACACACTGGAGAGCCTGCGTGTCCTCTCAGATGAGCTGTGTAGACCTAGAACTACCGAGGCATTCACGGTTTGTCTCCTTCCTTCACTTACAGCAGCGATCCTGAGTTAACCGAGAACTCATTAAAATATATATTCCTGGGCCCATCCCCAAGACGGCAGGGTGGTATGCCATGGTGGGCCTAGGACTGCATTTAATTTCAATTCTCAGTGCAATGTGAGTAGGTAGTTGCAGACCACAGGCGTGAGTGTGCCCCCTCCCCAGGTGGGCAGGCAACGGGGCCACGGCAGATGCTTGGCTTGGGAGCTGCACATTCAGCCACCAAACCAATCTTTCCCTGCTACGACTCTAAATGGATCCAGGTACTTTTGTTCTGTGTTCTGCGTGTGTTGACCTCTGAAATGTTAGGTTTCTTCATCAGACTCCAGGTGGAAAGCAGATCTGAGTGGAGCATTTCTCCACTGGGTTGGTGGTCAGCGGAAGCAGCCTAGGGCCCTTGCAGGGTGTCTGCCAGTGTAGCTGCCCTGAGCTCCACCCCTTCCCAGGACGGGGCATTTTCCTCCTGCCTGCAGGGCAGCACGGGCACACCTTCCCACCTAGAAGGAACAGGGCTCTCTGGGAACATGCCGTGTCATGGGATGCCCCCAAAGGCAGGGCCACACCAACAGTCCCCTGAGCCCCTGAGAAACCTCCCTTTCTCCAGCCTCCTGCCTGCCCCTCATCTCTGCCTCCTGGTCCTTTCTTGCCATGTTCTCTCTCCTCATTACCTGCCTTTTCATATCTTTTATATGTGGTCTCTAATGTAAAATTAAACAGGTAATTTGGTTAATCACATACTGTGAATAAAACTTCATTTTCCTTCTTGACCATTGGAAAATTGGTGAGCTGAATGCCAATCCCTTTACTCTTAAAGAAAGTGAATTGATGTAAGCATAAACTGCTAGAATAACTCTTCTGGCCGCATCCTCCCACTCCCTACCATGCTGGTCTCCTTTCTTGGGGTTCAGTAACTGCTGTGGTCGCTGCCTGCACCAGACTTCCCAGATGCACTCCTATAAGTGGGGGTTGGACACTGGACACCTGGGGCTGCATTGGCCTGGGTACCTGTCTCAGATGAGCTCGGAGGGAACGGCAGAGGAAAGGAGCAAAAGCTCCCTCGGGGCCAGTGGGGGAGAGCCCACCCACAGGAGATAGGAGATAGGGCTTTGGGGACTTCCTGAGACTGCTGAGTGGGCAGCAGAGTCTCTGAGCCAGGTAGTCTGTAGAGTGACCGGAAGTGGGGCCCTGGCTTGCTGGCCTCTGTCTGAATCATGCTAGACTGCACATAAGAGGCCCAGCTCATTATAAATACTGGCAGCCAAGAAGGAAAAAGAGTCCGTAACAACTTTGTTCCTTAAATCTTTTCAGATTTAGCTAGATTCTCATTTTTTTTTAAGTCATTGGCTCAAGAGTGAGGTTGAAAACACCCAGTTAATCCCCAGGCTTGTGCTGAATCCAGCCCACTCCTCCGAGGTCCTAGCTCCTGCCCATTTCTGCAGGCTTCTCTTTTCAGATCAATCTCTTCATCCCCGCTTTCTGCATTTATACTACTTGAACAGGTGACAATGAGGAGCACGAAGACCGTCTCTTCTGCTTTCTTCTTCCTCTCCTCCTTCCTCGCCACTGTCGTGCTCTTACCAAATTTCAGTAATTTTGCCTCCACGCCTACTCTCGGATTCCTTTGTGAGGCCTCCTCATCTTCCTCCCTAACACTTCATCATCGTTGGTGTCATCTCCCCCCAAACTTTACATATATTTATTGATTTATTGCTAATAAAAAGTACTAATTAGCTCAAACATATTAAAAAGCACAGATAATAGTCTGTAAGACAACTGGTTTATCCTTTTCATCAGAAAAGTAACACATTCTCTTATTTGTATAAAATATCAAAATAAACACAGAGCCAAATCATGAGTGAACTCCCATTCACAATTGCTACAAAGAGAATAAAATACCTAGGAATACAACTAACAAGGGATGTGAAGGACCTCTTCAAGGAGAACTACAAACCACTGCTCAAGGAAATAAGGACACAAACAGATGGAAAAACATTCCATGCTCATGGTTAGGAAGAATCAATATTGTGAAAATGGCCATACTGCCCAGGGTAATTTACAGATTCAATGCTATCCCCATCAAGCTACCAATGAATTTCTTCACAGAATTGGAAAAAAAAACCACCTTAAGCTTCATATGGAACCAAAAAAGAGCCCCGATAGCCAAGCAAAAACAAAAACAAAAATGAAACTGGAGGCATCACGCTACCTGACTTCAAACTATATTGCAAGGCTACTGTAATCAAAATAGTATGGTACTGGTACCAAAACAGAGATATAGACCAATGGAACAGAACAGAGGCCTCAGAAAGAGCACCACACATCTACAGCCATCTGATCTTTTACAAACCTGACAAAAACAAGCAATGGGGAAAGAATTCCCTATTTAATAAATGGAGTTGGGAAAACTGGCTAGCTGTGTGCAGAAAGCAGAAACTGGACCCCTTCCTGACACCTTACACTAAAATTAACTCCAGATGGATTAAAGACTTAAACATAAGACCTAACACCATAAAAACCCTAGAAGAAAATCTAGGCAAAACCATTCAGGACACAGGCGTAGGCAAGGACTTCATGACCAAAACACCAAAAGCAATGGCAACAAAAGTCAGAATAGACAAATGGGACCTAATTAAACTTAAGAGCTTCTGCACAGCAAAAGAAACAATCATTAGAGTGAATCGGCAACCAATAGAATGGGAAAAAATTTTCACAATCTACCCATCTGACAAAGGGCTAATATCCAGAAGCTACAAAGAACTAAAACAGATTTACAAGAAAAAAACAACTCCATCAAAAAGTGGGCAAAGGATATGAGCAGGCTTTTCAAAAGAAGAAAAATGCAGCCAACAAACATATGAAAAAGAAGCTCATTATCACTGGTCATTACAGAAATGCAAATCAAAACTACATTGAGATACCATCTCACGCCAGTTAGAATGGTGTTCATTAAAAAATCTGGAGACAACAGATGCTGCAGAGGATGTGGAGAAATAGGAACACTTTTACACTGTTGGTGGGAGTGTAAATTAGTTCAACCATTGTGGAAGACAGTGTGGCAATTCCTCAAGGATCTAGAAATAGAAATACCATTTGATCCAACAATCCCATTACTGGGTACATACCCAAAGGATTATGAATCATTCTATTATAAAGACACATGCACACATATATTTATTGCAGCACTGTTCACAGTAACAAAGACTTGGAACCAACCCAAATGCCCATCAATGATAGACTGGATAAAGGAAACGTGTCACATATACACCATGGAATACTATGCAGCCATAAAAAAGTTCATGTCCTTTGCAGGGACATGGATGAAACTGGAAACCATCATTTTGAGAAAACAGACACAAGAACAGAAAACCAAATACCACATGTTCTCACTCATAAGTGGGTGTTGAACAATGAGAACATGCAGACATAGAAAGGAAAACATCACACTGGGGCTGGGGACTGGGGAGAAATGGCAGGAGGTGAGGAGATTGTGGAGGGACAGCATTAGGAGAAATACCTAATGTAGATGATGGGGCGATGGGTGCAGCAAACCACCACCATTGCATGTGTATACCTATGTAACAGACCTGCACAATCTGCACATGTACCCCAGAACTTAAAGTATAATAAATAAATAAAGGAAATGAAACCATTTAGAGACAGCCAATACCCTCCCCTCCCCAAGGTCAGAAGATAACATTACCTGGTATGGCTTATGTATGTTATATAATCATGACCACATGTAGTGTTCTTTCACATATTTGAAAATTTTAAATAAATAGAATAATATTATAATATGCATTCATTTGCAGTTTTCTGCTTTCTATTCAGCACTGTTATTTAGAATTTCGTCCATGTAGATACACAAAGCCGGGGTAGTTTATTTTAACTGTTGTAAATAAATCATAGTATAAATCTACAGCCCTACTCATGGGGGATTAGTGTGTTTTCCTCTTTTTTTTTTTTTGTATCAAAACCTTCACCCAACAAAATATGTACACCTAGTTTAGTAGTGCTAAGAGGGAATTCATGGCCTGAAAGACTTAGAAAACAGGAAAAGTCTCAAATTAATAATCTAAGTTCTAATTCAAGGAACAAACAAAAAGCTAAACTTATACAAAGAAAGTAGAAAAAAGGAAATAAGAAAAAAATCCCCAGGTCCATATGGTTTCACTGGAAATTTCTACTAAAACAGTTAAGGAGAAATTTATGGCAATTTCATATAATCTCTTCCAAAAGTTAGAACAAGTAGGAACACTTTCTAACTCATTTTATAAGGCCAGTTATCCTGATACTGAGACTAGCAAAGATGATACAAAGAACGAGAACCACAGATCAATCAGTATCTCACGAACACTTAGAGGCAAAGGTCCTCAACAAAACACTAGTAAAGTGAATCTAGCAACATAAAAAAAATTGTATACGTGGCCAAGTGGAATGTATACCAGATACCCAAGGGTGGGTCAGCATTAGAAAGTCAATCAGTACCGTCCATCATACCATGAAGTCAAAGAAGAAAAATCTCATGAATATATAAATTGTCCCAGAAAAAAGTATTTGACAAAATACAACACACAGTCATGGAGAGACATGGACTACCTCAACTTGACAAAGGACATCTGTAAAACCCTAGAGCTACATTGTATTTAGCAGTAAAAACTCAACGCTTTACCCTTTAGATCAGAAATAAGGCAAGTTTTTGCAACTCTTATTAAATATAGCACTGGAAATTCTACCTAGTATAGTAAGAAAAGGAAGTAAAAAGGATATAAATTGGAAAGAAGAAATAAAACTATCCAATCTGCAGATAACATGATGATGTACATAGACAATCCCAAGAAATCTACCAAAAAAAAAGTCCTCGTAGATCTAATAAGCCAGTTCAGTAAGTTTCAGAATACACATTGACACATAAAAATTACTCACAGCTCTATATACTCCACAATCAACGTGGAAACTGAAGTTAAAAACACAATGCCATTTAGAAATGCCCCAAAGGAAATAAAACACTTATGTAGACTGTAAAAAAAAATTACAGATTGAGATTATGTGCACTGAAAATTATAAAATGCTGATGAAAGAAATTAAAGACGACCTAAATAACCAGAGAGAGAGAGCCTGTCATCACAGACTGGAAGACTCAACACAGTAAAACTGTTAATTCTCCCTAAACTCATCTCTAGGTTTAAAGAAATTCCTATCAAAAGCCCAGCAAGGTTTTTGTAACCATAAACAAGCTATTCTGAAACTCACATGGAAAGGTCCAGAACCTACAACAGATAACATATTTTTTATAAAGAAGAATAAAGTGAGAGGAAGTCACTCCACTTGATTAAAGTTTACTATGCAACTACCGTAATCAAGACAGCCTGCTGCTGGCAGAGGGACAGGCATACAGATTAATGGAACAGAACAGAGAACCCAGAAACAGACCCACAGCAACACGTGGAAGCCATTTTTAACGAAGGTGTAAAAGCGATTTCATGGAAGAAGGATCATCTTTTCAACAGTCACAGAGCAACTGGACATTCACTGGCAAACCCCAAACTGAACCAAATAACCAACCTAAACCTCACAGCTCATAGGAAAATTAACTCAAGATGGAAAATAGACTTAAGTGTAAAATGGGAAATGAAAATTTGTAGGGAAAAAAAGGAGAAAATCTTGAGGACCTCAGGCTAGGTGAAGACTTAGACTTCATGCCAAAAATCAAAATGCAAAAAAGGTAAAATTAATAAACTTGAATTCATCAAAATGTAAAACTTTCTGCAAAAGACTCTGTGAACAAGATGAAAGAACAAGATAAACTGGCAGGAAATAATCGCAGCGTGGTAGGGCCAGTACCTAAAAACATAAAGAATGATGAAAAAAACTCAATTGTTACAACCAAACAATCCAATTAAAAAATGGGCAGAAGACATGAACAGACTTTTCACTGAGGAGGATGCACAGATGGCCGTAAGTACATAAAAGGTCTTGATGCCAGTACCCATCAGGGCAATGGAAATTAAACCATCAGGAAATATCACTACACACGTATTAGAAGAGCTAAAATAATAAAAACAAAAATAGCGGCAATACCAAATGCTGCCCAGGCTGGGAAGGTCCTGGATCACTCACACACCACTGGTGAGAACGCAAAATGGTGCAGCCATTCTGGAAAAGAGTTAGCAGTTTCTTATAAAATTAGACATGTGCTAACCATATGACTCAGCAATTGCAGTCCTGGGCATGTATCCCAGAGAAATGAAAACTGTGTTCACACAAAAACCTGTACATGAATGTTCACAGCAGCCCTATTTGCAAGAACCCAAAACTGGAAATAATCCAAGTGCCCTTCCTGGGTGAACGGTTGAACACACGGTGGTGCATCCGGACGAGGGAACACCACTGAGCAATGAAAAAGAAACCTATGGACATGCTCACCATCCTGGATGCGTCTCAGGGGAACTGTGTTTAGCCGAAAAAGTCTGTCTCGAAAGGCTGCATGGTGTAGGATTCCACTTACAGAGCATTGTTAAAATGACAAAATTCTAGAAAAGGGGAAACGTCCTGTGGTTGGCAGACTCAGGGAGGGGGAAGGAGGAAGTCGGCTTGGCTGTAAGGGTAACATCAAGGATCCTGTGATGAAACTGTCCTGTCCCCTATGTGTTGGTGGTCACAGGGTTATACATGGGTGATAAAATTACACAACTAAGTGCACAGGCTGTACACACACCCCCCCACACACACACAATAAAGTGAGTACATTTCTACTGGTGGAATCTCAAATGTGAACGAAGCTAACGGGTTGTATCAATGTTAATTTTCTGGCTGTGGCATCGTACTATGTTATTGTTGGGGAAATCGGTGAAGGGAACTGCATGTGAATCTGTAACTACCTCAAAACAAAGTTTTAAAAAATTGCTTCAGTGAATATCCATTGCATGTGTCTTACCCTGTTTTCCTTAGAAGTGAAATTGTTAGATCTTAGGATACACCCATCTTCAGTTTTTCTAGATTATTCTGTAACATCGTTGTTCCTTATATTCCACTCAAACTCATGCAAAGTCTAATTTTTCTACTCCTTCTCTATTTGGTATAGTCACAATTGAAATTTTTTTCCCAGTACAACAAATGTAAAAAAAAAACAAAAAACTTTTGCCATTTTAATTTTGAATTCCCTGACTCCCAGAGGGTTAAAGTTCTTTTCGTATTTTATCAGTCCATCTGGGTTTTCTCTTTAGGGTCATATTCTACTCTTGAATGGCTTGTTTCAAATTACTGAATTTCAGAACTTTTCATGTGTTCCAGATACAGCCGCACATAGGTCTGCTTCTCCTCATCTTTCACATCCACCTGTTTTTCACAATGGTGACTCGGGCCAATGCGGAGTCCGAGAACAGGGCCCAGAACAAGAGAACATTCAGGAGGACATTTCTGTGCTCTAACGCCCGCTGAGCCTGAGACGTTGCCAGTAGCGCTGGAACACACACTCAGTTGTTGCTGGCACTGCGGAAGCTGTTGCTGTGGAAGGCAGCTTCAGCACCCACTGGAGCGATCAGCTGCCCTTCGGGTCGGCCTGTCCTACAAGCGTCCCACAAACCTGGCCAGCCCACCTCTGTGTGCTCAATTCCTTCCTGAGTCTAATGTGTTTCTCTGGCGCCTTCTGTTTCTCTGGAGGAAGCCTGCCCACTACAGGTTTTGACAGACGTAAAATCTCTGGAGACTATTCTAGTGGCTTACCTGGCAGCAGGGCCTGTGGCGTGAGCAATCCTCCCTCACACAGCCCCGGAGCTTCCTTCAGGGGTTCCAATGGGCCAACCAAGTGTCTTCCTGCTTAATGGCCATTTATTTAAAATTATCCCAAGAGTAATTAGAGGCTGGTGCAGTGGCTCACGCCTGTAATCCCAGCACTCTGGGAGGTCAAGTTGGGCAGATCACTTGAGGTCAGGAGTTTGACACAAGCCTGGCCGACATGGTGAGACCCTGTCTCTACTAAACAAACAGACAAACAAAAAATACAACAATTACCAGGTGTGGTGGTGCACACCTGTAGTCCTAGCTCCTCAGGAAGCGGAGGCAGGAAAATCACCTGGACCTGGGAGGTGGAGGTTGCAGTGAGCTGAGACTGCACTACCATACTCCAGCCTAGGCTGGACCAAGACACCGTCCAAAAAAAAAAAAGAGTAATTATTAACTAGAATACTTTCTTTTTCATTGGCAACTAAGAAAGCTAAGGAGAGGATGATGAACAAAGTCGGATGACAGGAGCCTTTTTGTCAAATGATTCTTGAAAGGAAACATCTCTGGGTGCACGCCACTCATCATTAGGGGTGAAAGTTTAAAAGGAGGAAGGAGAAGCACCTTTGCAAGGCATTCTGTTCACCACGGTGGGGCAGAGGAGCAGTGAGGTGCTGGTGCAGACTCCCTGGGCAGAATCCTGCCTCTTCCTGGGTGCCCTTAGAGTAACTTAACCTCTCTGGGCCTTGTTTCCTCATCAGTCAAAATGAAGATATGAAAAGCACGGTGACCTCCAATGAGGGCATCTAGGGCCATCACAACTGAGGTGACAAACAGCTCTCAGAAGAGAGCCTGGCAATGTGCAAGTGCTCGATAAACACTCCCTGGGGACAGAAAAGGCACAGAGGCAGCTGCTAATCTTAAGCACGTCATCTTTTTTTTTTTTGAGACAGATTTTTGCTCTTGTTGCACAGGCTGGAGTGCAATGGCATGGTCTCGGCCACTACAACCTCCACCTCCCAAGTTCGAGAGATCCTCAGCCTCCCAAGTAGCTGGGATTAAGGCACCTGCCACCACGCCCAGATAATTTCTGTATTTTTAGTACAGCATGTCATATTTTTAAAGAACTTGGGGATAAAAGTCAAACAAAATAACTTATAATTAACAGTTACAAATTCAGGCAGAAATAGAAACGTCACGAGAAAGGCTGGCCTCTTTTCCCTCAGCGTTTCGTGGCTACCTTTCATCAGTGCTCACAGCCGGGACCCACCACACTCAAAGCGGACGTTTCAAATCATGCTGGAGCCACGAGCTACCAGATCTATATCAAGTGACGCATGTTTCACTTCCTTATAACTGGGCAGAATTGCAATACTTCTGGAGAGTTTTCAAAGATGACAACAGAATAGCTTCGTTTAACCCGGAGTTAACAGAGGTGGTTGTTTCAGAACAGTTAACTCCTTGAGAGTTATTCCAGCATTTACAACCATTTTTAACTGGATTCTTTTCCCTCAGGTTGTTTATCCCACTTGATAAAAAAAAAAAAAAAAGCCTCTGGCGCGGTGCCTTATCCCTCGGCTGGTGGGAGCATCCCCTCCCTGGCTGCCGACCTGGTTTCAGATCATGGCTTTCCCTCCTCTACTGAAGGGCAGCTGGGTTGCAGGCTCTGGGCCCTATCCACAGCCCGGGGTCCCAACCGCTAAGGAGGCTAAGAAGGCGCCCATCGCCGGAGGTGGCCGCCAGGGAGCTCAGTGCAGGACCCTGCTCCATCCATGTGGTCGCTGACTTGAGCGTGACCGTCCTTAACCGGTCCCCCGGAGCTTCACCAGATAAAATGTCCAAAACACACACTGGCTGTTCCCTGACCTTTCCTTCCTCTGAAAAGCTCTCTCTCCAGGCGGGGCGTTCTGTGGTCAAGAGGAGGCAGAGACCTCCCAGGAACGAAGTCCACGCCCTCCCAAAGCCGGGCGAGCCACGCGCCCCTCACCCACCCGCAGAGAAGCCGAGCACTTGTTGATTCTCACGTTGTTGCAATCGGAAAACGGAACAGGAACCAGAACGCGCCTGTTTCCAGGCAGAGTCGCACGGGGTTCCCTAAAGACACTTGAACCCCTTCCCGAGCCCCACTCCACCTCCCGAAACAGGGGGTTCAGGTGGACGCGAAAGGGCACAGGCGCTGCCCCCGGCGCCCGGGAAGACCTAGGGTGGCGGCAAATGACTGCGCGCAGGTCACACACGCCGGCCTCGGGGGCACGGACAGGCCCAGGACAGGCCGTCGGGCCCGGGAGGAGCAGCCGGGGAGACCCCGGCCCCGCGAGCCCAGCGCTCAGCGCCGCGAGGGAGCACGGGCAGCTGCGGGCGCGCACGTGGGTCCAGGTGGGCGCAGCGACTGGGCAGCCGAGGAGCCCGAGCCAGGCCCCGAGAAGGCGGAAGCCCAGACCCAGGCTCTCGCCACCGCCCTCGGAGTTCGGAGGGAAACTGCGCTTCACCTCGGGGGGAGCGGCCGGGACGTGATTGGCAGGCGCCGGGAGGACCCCCCAGCGCGCCCTCGCCGCCCGCACCCTCTCCGCACCTGAGTGGCCGCTTCTGACCGCCGTCCCTCCCACCCGGGACTCCTCCCTTCAGCCTCGGGGCCCGAGGCCCAGCGGGACGCCGGGCCTGGCTGAAGACCACCCCGGACACCTGTCAGGGTCCCGCCCGGCGCAGTAAACCCGAGTCTACACCCGCGACCGCCCCCTCGCAGTAGAGATCGGGGACAGGGCCGTGGGTTCGGGTCGGGGGTCCCCAGCTGCCACCTGCCCGGTCACCTGCGCTACTGCCCAGGGTCCCCCTGCGCGTTCTCGGCCGAAAAAGGGACTCGGAGTCGGGGCGCCGGGACAGCTCCTGCTCCCGACCCTCAGTCCACGGCTCCCGGGGACCCGCCCAGGTCTCCGCGGTCCCCGCTCGGAGGGGCGCGGGGACAAAGGCGCCAGAGCCGCCCCCAACCCGCCCCTGAGGGTCACTCACCGGCGCTGCGCTCGCTGCTCCGAGGCCGAGGGGTGCCGCGGGGTCCCAGGCCCGGGCGCGCAGGTCCCGGCTTCAAGCGCCGGCTCGCGGGGTCCCCGGACAGCCTACACCGCCTTCCGGGGTCGGGAGCCCGAGGCCGCCGGGGCGGGAGGCGGCTTCTCGCGGGTGCGCGGCGGCGGAGACTGAAGGCGGCTCCGAGGGACAGGCGCGCACCCCGCTCCCGGCCCCGCCTCCCAGGGCTTCCTGCGCGCCAGGTAAACACAGGCCCAGCCCGCCGGGCCCGCCCCCCCGACGCAGCCTCCCGGGAAGCTCCGAGGCCCCGGGGCCCGCTTTGCCCACGCGGAGTTCGGGAGGGGGGCGCACGGAATTCACGCGCGGGTCCGACCTCGGAGAAGGGGCGGCCTGGAGCCTCACCCGCGACCCTTTCCCCGTGGCTCGGCCTCGGAACTCACCCCGACCCCGACCTTGCCGGAGGGGAGCGAGGCCGCATCTCCCCGTGTCCTCAGGGGCTGGAAACCCCAGAAACTGCTGAAGGACTTGGAGCGGCCCCGACCCTGCGGGAGGAGGGTCAGCCCGCCCTGGAGGCGGGAGGAGCGGGCAGGTCCTCCCAGGAGGCCCTCCCTCCCCTGCAGCCCAGCCCAGGCCCACGTGCGGCCGGCAGGTGCTCCGCTGGGCGCTGCGAGCGCACCTTCGCCTGCAGGAGGGGCGCAGGAAGTCCGCGCGGAAAAGGCAGCCAAACGCGCCAGGTGCGAGGAAGCCGCCTGGTCCCGCAGCGCGGAGGCGTCGTGGTCTTCGTCACGCTCCTGTTAAACCGAAAAAGCCTGCTGGTTGGCCGTGACTCACCTGCACACAGATTTAGTGGTCAGAGAGATCTTTCCCTGGATTCTCGGTTTCCTGATGGTGGAAGAGGAGGAGGCGGGGAGTCCCCGAATGAGCCCCGCTGACCTGCACCCCCAGTCAGGGATCTGGACCGGGGCTTCCGGAGGCAGCCTGGGACCCACACTGTCAGGAGGTGAGGGAGAGGGCTGAGCGCTGTCCTGGCCGCGCTGGGAGGCGGCTCCAGCTTGGGTCGGGGTTGCGGCCTAAAACCAGCCTCCCCGGAAGACCCGGAAGATTTAGCAACTGTGTTCAAATGCTGGTAACTGAAGAGAAATATTTAGACGATTATACAAAAGTATTTAGTCTGGGCCTTTCCTCAGGAGAGATTTTCAAGCGGAGAGGGCAGGAGGGTTCTGGGAATTTGAGGCTGAAGGTGAGAAGGGGTGGGGAAAACGTTGTCAGAGGTAAAGTGTGCTTCTCGGATTTTTCCGCCCCACAACCTCACTTTAAGTCAAGGATGAGCGAATAGGTGTGGGAGGCTGGACAGCTGCCCTAGGAGCACGGGTGGTGACAGTGAACGCAGGTGCCCCTGGGTCCCAGCTCAAGTCACTAAAGCCCAGGTCGGGAAGCTGGAGCACTGGGTCCTATTTTGGATACCTGTTTTAACATCAGAAACAGCTTTTCTTCCCTAAAATATCTCTTGGCTTTATCTCTGTGACTCCACAGGGCGAGCCACTTTCCTGCCTGCTGATGTCCCTGCAGCTGGGCTCTGGAGCGTCCCTCAGACCACAGTGACAGCAGCAGCAGGCGGCCTTCTGTTCTGCGCTCCTTCTGCTGGGGTTTCAGCGGTTTCCTGAAACATTACATACGCCAACAGTCAGCCCTGCAAACGGCAGGCTCCACACGTTCCGGTTAAAAGTCTTTTTTAAGTAGTTATAAAATTGCACCGTGCATATTTTGTTGGGATAGAGTGTCCACGCAGATGGGCAGCCCGGCAGTTTTAAAAATTCATGGAGTCTTCAAGGAAAACATACACGGATAATAGCATTTAATGAAACAATGGATCCACGTTTGGATCAATAGGTCCTGTCTCGGGGCTTTCCTGCCCTCCTGGTTAGCAAAAGGACCCCAAGTGGAGGACAGTGGATGGAAGAAAAGAGGTTGGCATTTCACCATGGAGAGACACACTTTCACATGATGTCCCTGCATCCCTCAGCAAAGTAGATTCGTTGTGCTGGATAAAATGGGAAGGCATCTTTTGACAAGTGTCGCATCAAAGCCTCCTTGTGTCTGACGTTTCTAAGAAAATCACATTGCAGTTACCCCCCATCTTTCACAAGGTACCAGAGAGAAGAAAGTTTGACCTATCCAGCATCTCATATGGCTGCAAATAGCAAAATGTTTTGTGCATGAAATACACTCAATAAACGTTTGTTGAGTTGAACTCCAAATTACCCAAGCTAAAGGAAGTAAATGAATCTAAGTAGTTTCCAACAGATGTCAGACTGCAGGAACTTTGCCTTTTCTTTCCTTTCCTCATCAACAGATTTGTCTTTGTTACAACGTTTTGCTTAGGAAAGAAGTGTACTTTTTTGTTGTTGTTGTTGACACAATGTCTCACTCTGTAGCCCAGGCTGGAGTGCAATGGAGCAATCTCAGCTCACTGCAACCTCCGCCTTCTGGGTTCAAGCAATTCTCCTGCCTCAGCCTCCTGAGTAGCAGGGATTACAGGCACCCACTACTATGCCCAACTAACTTTTGTATTTTTAATAGGGGTGGGATTTCGCCATGTTGACCAGGCTATTCTCGAATTCCTGACCTCAGATGATCCGCCCACCTCGGCCTCCCAGAATGCTGGGATTACAGGTATGAGCCATCATGCCTGACCAGGACTGAACGTTATTTTCAGACCTGGTCTAAACCTCTCTGAGCCTCAGTTCCTTCATCTGTAGTGGGGAGGTAATAGTCATCCTTACATCAGGGCTGAACGCTCTCTTTCTGCAGCCCAGGATTGGTGGATACCCAGGTGCTGAGGTCTCCCTTATTCAGCCAGAGATTGATCAAATCTGTTTCCAGACAAGCTGTATTTTAGAGAAGTTCCAGCCTGGTTGTTCAGACATTCCACATATTCCTGCTGTTGCAGAAATACATGACCTAGCCAGCGGGGCTTCATTCCCACTTGAGGGTGTATTCGTCAGCTGAGCTGCATAACAAAATAACACAGACTGGGTGGCTTAAACAGTAGACGTTATTCCAGCTCTGGAGTCTGGAAGTCTAAGACGAAGGTGCTGGCAGGCTTGGCGTTGGGTGAGGGCTTGCTTGTTGGCTCATAAATGGCACCTTCTCTCTGTGTGTCGCTGGTGGAGGGAGAAAAAGAGGAAGAGGAGGAGTCTGGGCTCTGGCCTCTTTTCCTTATAAAGACACTAATGCCATTATGAGGCCACCCTCTCAGCTTCAATCCAAGCTGAACTACCTTCCAAAGACCCCATTCCAAATACCACTCCATGGGGGTTGGGGCTTTAACATAAATTTTGGGGAGACAGACATGCAGTCCTAGTAGAGGGTTAGATGAATATGTAGGAAAAAAAGGGAATAAATACTCAGCTTCCAGTCCAGTCAACAGAGTTCCCTGCGGGGGTGGTGGAACGGGTGCCAGCCTCCCAGGAGCTGGGAAGGAGCGGGAATAGGCAGTAACAGAGAGAGGGATAGGAGAGCCTTAGCAGGTCTGCGGGGTGGGTGGGGTTGTGTGTGTGCTGGACTGTGTGATACATTTGACATTCCTGCAACAAGGCGATTAAATGTGACCTCTTAACAACCAGCCCCAGGAAGCGGCCTGAGAGGAAGGGAAGGTTGGTGGGAAGTCCAGAGCATGCCCAGTGTGAATGTGCATGGGAGCCATGGGAGACCTCTGCGGGAGCCAGGAAAGGCTCTGAGGGCGGAGCAGCCCTGTTGCAGGGGCAGGGTCAGAAGCCAGCTCTGGGGAAGGGAGATGGCCCTGGAGGGCCTCAGAGGCGGGTGAGTGGGAACCAGGTGCCTGGGCTGGCTTCAAGGGCCTGCATTTCTACCTTGGCCTCCTGCCTCTGACCCAGAGCTGCCTCCACCTTGTCCATAATGCCTCGTTCTTCCCGCACCAGGCTTACTTTCTCTGGAGTTTGTCCTCAAAGGTGGAAAAACTGAGTTTCTACAGAGAAAGTTCACTGTTCGAGGCTGAACTGTGTCCCTGAAGAGAGAACTCGAAGTCCTGCCCGCCCAGTACCTGGGGACGTGACCGTGCTTGGAAATAGCCTTTGCTTGTGTCGTCAGGCCGAGATGAGGTCCTGGGGGACTGCGGTGCACTGGCTGTGTCCTTGTAAGGAGAGGGGACACTCAGGGAAGAAGGCCACGTGAGAGGGAGGCAGAGGTGATAGCCATGTAGCCCCGAGCTGAGGGACGTGGGGGTGGCAGAAGCTGGGAGAGGCAAGGAGGGACCCTCCCCTGGAGCCCTGGCGGGAGCGCGGCTGGAGCCACACCTGGATCCCACACTCCTGGCCTCCAGAGTGAGAAGCTACATTTCTGTTGTGTAGCCCCCCAGAAGGTGACTTTCTGTTACAGCAGGGCCAGGCAACAGGAGTAGTCCCTCCAGGGAGAAAAGCGGGTGTCTACGTGTTCACTCTACAAAGATTTTAGGTAAAGTGGAAATCAAGCAACCCAGCTGTGAAAGACACAAGCTGTGGGAGGAAGGTGAGCAGAGCGGACTTGGGAGGACCAGAGGGCAAGGCTATAGGAGCCGTTGTGGGGAGTGACGTCAAGGGTCAGAAGTCAGGTCCATGGCCCCAATCACACAAACCTCTCTGCAGCTGTGCCCAGGCAGCCCAGGGCAATACCCAGCCTCCTCTGACCCCTGCAGGCTCCTAGCACCCTCCAGGTTCACAAGCCCTGGGAGACAGTCTCAGGCCACCCAGCAGGAGAGACTGGACCCACCCCCTGCTGCCTGTGCCTGGTTCTTCCTCCCAGAGCCTGAACAGGTGTCATCTGCTGTTTCCTTTCCGGGAGACCTCGGCCCCAGTCTTGTCATTCAGTGTCTTGTGAGTGTGTGCTACACTCCTGGCATATGCCTGGTACTGGGCCTTGGGGGCCCAGGGGCTGGTCACAGAGATGTTCGGGCCAGTGGTCACCTTAAGGCCAGTTACAAAGACTGACATTAACAATAGCAGTTTGCAGGGCCTGGAAAACCCAGAGGGTGGCCTGTGAGCCCTGCCTGGAAGTCAGGGAGACCCTCAGGGGTCTTTCGAGGTGTCCTGTGGGAGATGCCCACTGTAGAGGGGCAGGAGGGATATTGAATGTGTGCCAGGCAGAGGCACCAACTAGCAAAGGCTCAGAAGCATGATGGACTGAGGAGCCACAGGGATTTCTGGAGGATAAAATGTGTGACAAAGAGAGACTGAGTACCAGAGAACATCAGAGATGGAACAGGAGCTGGAGACAGCAACTGGGGCCAGGCCATTCTGGAGCGGGCTCTGCCAAGGAGCTGCATGGCTGCCCTGGAGGAAGGAGAGGTTTGAGGCGAAGGAGGGCACTAATCAGAGGACGTGGGCAGGTAAGCATTTGGCCAGCTCTGGGGAGAGCAGAGAAAAGGGGTTGGAGAGATTCCAGCAGAGAAAGCACTAGGGAAACACGTAGTCACTAGTGAGACCCAGGAGTGCTTCCCTCATTCCCTGCACTGTTTCAGGAGCCTGGTGCCTGAGCTGTGAAGTCCTCACAGGGAGCGGCCTTCGGAGGAGCTCACGGATTCTCCCTTCTGGGCAGGGTTGTCAGATACACTGTGGGCTCCTCCAGGACAGGCATGGGGCCATTGCTCAGGTATTTCATGCACTCAGAAGAGTGCCTGGCACACAGGAGGCCCTCGATAAATATTTGCTGAATTTGTTGCAGGAAAGGGCTGGAGTTGGGCATGGGCAGCAGGCAGTTTGGCTGCACACCAGACTCGGTCTCAAAAAAAGGGTTAGGAGACCGAGCTCCTCCTGTTGGTCAATCCTGGTCGTATTTTTATGTCTCTTCCTGGATAAAGCATTTCGTATTTCTGTGACTTTGTTACTCCACAGCTCAAGTGAAACGGGGTTAGGTGTTGATTTGAGGACACAATAACATTTTAAAAGTGTGTTTTGTAATCACGAATTAAGAGAAAATGACTTAGTATTTAAAGCTCTTGGCTTTTTACTGTATTATCTATGAAAGTATCTGATGCTAACTGGTGCAAGTGAAAGATGCCGGGATGCTTTTCAGTTATTCTTTATATTAATGTTTCTGGGAGTGAACATTTATATGTAACTGTTCTTATGGCAACCAAAAACAAAAATTTCAGAGATTCATCTGGCTTAGGAAAATAAATTTGCTTCTCTATTTGCAAAAGGATGTGTGCCACAGGCTATTAAAATAAATGCAAATTAACATACCGCCTGATTGAGCATGGTTTTTTCTGATATAATTAGTGATTTTAGCTTTTTTTTTTGAGACAAAGTCTAACTGTCTTCCAGGCTGGAGTACAGTGGTGTGATCTTGGCTCACTGCAACCTCTACCTCCTGGGCTTAAGCAGTTCTTGTGCCTCAGCTCTGGAGTAGCTGGGACTACAGGCCTGTGCTACCATGTCTGGCTAATTTTTGTATTTTCTTTTTAGTAGAGATAGGGTTTCACCATGTTGTCCTGGCTGGTCTCAAACTCCTGACCTCAAGTGATCACTCGCCTTGGTCTCCGAAAGTGCTGGGATTACAGGCGTGAGCCACTGCAGTTGGCCAATTTTAACTTTATGGTAATATAATGTGTGGTCAGGTCTACATGGAGAAAAGCAGTCCTCACTGCTCTCGTCTTTTTTTGTGTGTGTTTTAATGTTACGTTTCTCTATGACACAGGATCCTAGGTCTGACATTGCAGTTCACCGAGAAGCCATGTCTCCCAGGCAGGGTGGAGATCATCTTTCCTGGCCCTGCCTCTCTGCCTTCTCTGTCTCCAGGAATGATCTCCCTGACCATCCAGGGCTCAGGCTGTGAACCTGGAAATTGTCCCAGATGCTTTGCACCGCCACATACCTAACCTGTTGACACGTCCCGTCACTCTGGCCCCCAAACTTCCCTGTTCACTGCATGTCTGTTCTTCACCTTGCCCAAGCTGCCCCAAGGCTCCACAGGCTGCGGTGGCTGCTTCAGCCACACCATGGAGAGATGGGCCATGTGACACTGGTCACACCGCATCCCTCACGTGAAGTCCTGCCGTGTTTCCCTTGTGAGGCGGTTTGGCCGTGTCCCCACCCAAATCTCACCTTGAATGTTAAAGTCCGTGCGTGTGAAGGGCAGGACCAGCTGGAGAGAATTGAATGACAGGGCAGTTCCCCCATACTGTTCTCATGGTAGTGAGTAAGTCTCATGAGTTCTGACGGTTTATAAAGGCCAGCTCCCCTGCACACGCGCTCTTGCCTGCTGCCGTGTAAGACTTACCTTTGCTTCTCCTTTGCCTTCCGCCATGATTGGGAGGCTGCCCGAGCCATGTGAATTGTGAGTCCATAAGCCTATTAAACCTCTTTCCTCTACAAATTACATCATCTGGGGTGAGAAGAGACTAATGCACCATGGCCTTTAGGATAAAACCCACACCCTTCCCCTGCCGGGCTATGCCCCTCAGAGCCCCCTCCAGCGCACCCTCCATGTCTCATGCTTGCCTCCCGTGTTTCTGCTGAGCTGTTTTCTCTTCTCCACAAGCCCCCGCAGCAAGCCCATTGTTCTGGTCACTTAGGTCTCCACTTAGAAGTCCCCTCATTCTTGAAGGGGCACAGAGTTTCTCTTTTGTAAGACAGAGAGGGCTCTGGGGGTGGGAAGTGGTGATGGCTGCAGGAAGATGTGAAATTGCTAACATCACTCAGCTGTGCACCTAAACATGCTTCAGATGATTGCTTTCATAGTATGTGTACTTTACCACGATAAAAAAAATCCTCTCCTAGCGAGAACTTTCCCGGCCTCCCACTTGGAAGCAGCCATCTCATCGGTGCTTCCCCGTCACTGTGTCGTCTCTGCGCTGCACTGACAACATGACCTGGCACCTTCCTGCTTGTTTCTGGCTGTGCCCCACACTCCTCCGCCTGCATCAGCACGTGAGCTCCACACAGGCAGGGGCCTCCCCTTCGTGCTGACGTCTGCCTCGTCAACCCCTGTGGCAGGCGGGCCTGTAGTAGAGCTTCAGTCCAGCACCCGAGTGATGGTAAGGCCCCATGTGACCCAGTCTGGCTCAGAGAAGCAGTTTATCAGCTATAAGGAATTGCAAGCGACTGTAACCCTGATTTTTCTCTGAAAGTATGGGAGAGAGGGGAGCGTGTCTCTAATGCCCACAGACTGCATGAACCAGCCTCTCCTCCAGCTCTGCCACTCCCATTAACACGAGGATGGTGTCTCCCCAAAACGCTCTCCTTTTATGTTTAGTTGAATCCCTTTCATCATTTTCTTTGCAGGAAATGGAAGCCGAAGTCAAAATAGTTGAATAACACACGGCACTTACTATGTTGTAAGTGTTTTAGAGACTTCCACGATTTCATCCTCACAACATGATGCTTGGGGACACAGAGCCAGGTCCACAGCCCAAGAGGGTAAGCGTCCACTCAGGGACACGGGGCCAGGTCCACAGCCTCAGGTCCATGGCCCCGAGAGGGTAAGCGTCCACTCAGGGACATGGCACCAGGTCCATAGCCCGAGAGGGTGAGTGTCCACTCAGGGACACGGGGCCAGGTCCACATCCCGAGAGGGTGAGCATCCGCTCAGGGACATGGGGCCAGGTCCACAGCCCCAGGTCCATTGCCCCGAGAGGGTGAGCATCCACTCAGGGACATAGAGCCAGGTTCACAGCCCAAGAGGGTGAGTGTCCACTCAGAGACACGGGGCCAGGTCCACAGACCTGAGAGGGTGAGTGTCCACGCAGGGACACGGGGCCAGGTCCACAGCCCTGAGAGGGTGAGTGTCCATTCAGGGACACGGGGCCAGGTCTACAACCCTGAGAGGGTGAGCATCCATTAAGGGACATGGCGAGGGGATCTTCCTCACATACATTAACTTCTCAAAATCACCAGAAATCTTGGCTGGGCATGGTGGCTCATAACTGTAAACCCAACACTTTGGGAGGTGGGGTGGGCAAATTACTTGAGGTTAGGAGTTTGAAATCAGCCTGGGCATCATGGTGAAACCCCTCTACTAAAAAAAAAATTAGCTGGGCGTGGTGGCAGGCACCTCTAGTCACAGTTTACTGGGGAGGCTGAAGCAGGAGAATCTCTTGAACACAGGAGGCAGAGGCTGCAGTGAGTGGAGATTACGCCAGTGCACTCCAGCCAGCAGAGGGCAGTAGAGGAAGATGCCTGTCTCAAAAAAAAAAATATCAGGGACCAGAAATCCCTCCTGCCCCTCCCCTCACAATGGCATTAAACCAAGTGCCATCTCCTGAGGCCATCAGTTTGGAGCCCAGGATATTTGGTCAGGTGAAGCTCTCTGCGTTTGCCTGGGTGTGGCTCTTGGTTTGGTGGTGGGATGGTGGAGGGAGCTACAGAGTAAGTGTAAGTGGACTGCCACAGAGAGAAGGAGGAAGGAAAGCCACAGGCGACTGTGGTCCATGCAAGGACCTGGTGGCCGTGTCCCTGACTCTGTGTCTCTGTGATATGGTTTGGCTGTGTCCTCATGCAAATCTCATCTTGAATTGTAATTCCCCACAATTCCCACGTGTCCTTGGAGGAACCTAGTGGGAGGTGATTGAATGATGGGGGTGGATCATTCCTTCACTACTCTTGTGATAGTAAATGAGTCTCACAAAATCTGATGGTTTTAAAAATAGGAGTTTCCGCCGGACGTGGTGGCTCATGCCTGTAATCCCAGCACTTTGGGAGGCCGAGTCGGGTGGATCACGAGGTCAAGAGTTCGAGACCATCCTGGTCAACATGGTGAAACCCCATCTCTACTAAAAATACAAAAAATTAGCTGGGCAAGTTGGTGCATGCCTGTAATCCCAGCTACTCAGGAGGCTGAGGCAGGAGAATTGCCTGAACCCAGGAGGCAGAGGTTGCGGTAAGCCATGATTGCACCATTGCACTCCAGCCTGGGTGAGAAGAGTGAAACTCCGTCTCAAAAAATAAATAAATAAAAATAGGAGTTTCCCTGCACAAGCTCCCTTCTTTTGTCTGCTGCCATGTGAGATGCTCCTTTCACCTTCCACCATAATTGTGAGTCCACCCCAGCCATATAAAATTGCAAGTCCTATAAACCTCTTTCTTTTGTAAATTGCCCAGTCTTGGGTATGTCTTTATTAGCAGTGTGAAAATGGACTAACACAGTAAATTGGTACCAGTAGAGTGGGGTGCTGCTGAAAAGATACCCCAAAATGTGGAAGTGACTTTGCAACTGGGTAACAGGCAGAGGTTGGAGCAGTTTGGAGGCCTCAGAAAAAGACAGGAAAATGTGGGAAAGTTTGTAACTTCCTAGAAACTTGTTGCATGGCTTTGACCAAAATGTTGATAATGATAAGGACAATGAAATCCAGGCTGAGGTTGTCTTGGATGGAGATAAGGAACTTGTTGGGAACCTCAGCAAAGGTGACTTTTGTTATGGTTTAGTAAAGAGACTGGTGGTATTTTGCCTCTGCCCTAGAGATCTGTAGAACTTTGAACTTGATAAAGATGATTTAGGGTAACTGGCAGAAGAAATTTCTAAGCAGCAAAGGATTCAAGAGGTGACTTGGGTGCTGTTAAAAGCATTCCATTTTATAAAGGAAGCAGAGTGTAAACGTTTTGAAAATTTACAGCCTGACAATGTGACAGAAGAGAAACTCCCATTTTCTGAGGAGAAATTTAGGCTGGCTGCAGAAATTTGCATAACTAATGAGGAGCCAAATGTTAAGCCCCAAGACAATGGGAAAAATGTCTCCAGAGCGTGTTAGACATCTTCATGGTGGCCCTTCCCATCACAGGCCCAGAGGTTTAGGAGGAAAAAGGAACATATGGGCTAGGCCCAGAGTCCCCTCTGCTGTGTGCAGTCTAGGGACTTGGTGTCCTGTGTCCCAGCTGCTCCAGCTATGACTAAAGGGGGCCAAGGTACAGCTCTGGCTGTAGCTTCAGAGGGTGGAAACCCAAGCCTTGGCAGCTTCCATGTGGTGTTGAGCCTGTAGGTGCACAGAAGTCAAGAATTGAGGTTTGGGAACTTCTGCTAGATTTCAGAAAATGTATGGAAACGCCTGGATGCCCAGGCAGAAGTTCACTGCCAGGGCGGTGCCCTCATGGAGAATCTCTTCTAAGGCGGTGCAGAAGGGAAATGTGATTTTGGACCCCCCACACAGAGTTCCTACAGGGGCACCACTTAGTGGAGCTGTGGGAAGATGGCCACCGTCCTTCAGCCTCCAGAATGGTAGATGCACTGACAGCTGGCACCATGCACCTGGAAAAGCCACAGACAATGCCAACCCTAGAAAGCAGCCGGGAGGGGGGCTGTACCCTGCAAAGCCACAGGGGCAGAGCTGCCCAAGACTATAGAAGCCCACCTCTTGCATCAGCATGATGTGGATATGAGACATGGAATCAAGGGAGATCATTTGGAGCTTTTAAGATTTGACTGCCTGGCTGAATTTCAGCCTTGTGTGGGGCCTGTAACTCCTTTGTTTTGGATGATCACTCCCATTTGGAATGGCTGTATTTACCAAATGCCTGTAGTTCCAGTATGTCTAAAATAACAAACTTGCTTTTGATTTTATAGACTCGTGGGTGGAAGGGACTTGTCTCATATGAGACTTAGGACTGTGGACTTTTGAAATGAGGACCTTGGGGACTGTTGGGAAGGCATGATTGGTTTTGAAATGTGAGGACATGAGATTTGGGAGGAGCCAGGGATGGAATTATATGGTTTGGCTGTGTCCCCACCCAAATCTCATCTTGAAATGTAACTGCCACAGTTCCCAGGTATTGTGGGAGGAACCCTGTGGGAGATGAATGAATGATGGGGCAGGTCTTTTCTGCACTGTTCTTATGATAGTGAACGAGTCTCACAAGGTCTGACAGATTTAAAAATGGGAGTTTCCCTGCACAAGCTCTCTTCTCTTGTCTGCCACCATGTGAGATGTGTCTTTTACCTTCCACCATGATTGTGCAGCCTCCCCTGCCATGCAGAACTGTAAGTCCAATAAATTTCTTTCTTTTGTCATTGCTCTGTCTTGGGCGTGTCTTTATCAGCAGTGTGAAAATGGACTAATACATTCTGGAAAGGCCCTGGGGGGGACACCCCAGGTGGCTACACATTTCGAGGGCCTTCTTATGGGAGAGATGTGGGGTCCTGCCTGTTTGCCTTGGTGGCCTGTGGCTCAGTCTTGGCATTCCTTTGGCAATGCAAGTCCTTGATATTTAGACTTCTGCTCTGTTGTTTGGTTTCAATTGTTCAGTAACCCAAACCAGCGATCTCACCTAGCCATTGAGTTTGAGCCCAGAATTGGGAGGGAACCTCTGCATCCTGGCAAAAAGCTTTCTCCCAGTTCACTTTGCATTTAGTGGCTTCTGCCTCAGGAACATTCCAAACCATGTCTGTTGGTGGGAGGCAAAGCTCTGGCTGCCCACCTGGTGAGCCTCTCCAGAAAGAATGACTTTCAAGAAAAGAAAGCCTGATGGGAGATGTGTGGAGGTGGCATGAGAATCTGACTTCTCCTGACCTCTGTCATGGTCCTGTTAAATCCCCACTTCCTGGTGCTGCTGGTAACACCTTGGCCTGGGGGTGGAGAATCCTGCAAGCCTCTTGGCCTCAAAAGGTCAGATAACCAGAAACACATGTGCTCACCAAGCCATACCCATTTCTTCTCTGCATCACAGGTGGCTGCTTCCAAAGCAAGCCTCTCTCTCTTGATTGGGCCTCACTCTTCACATTTTGAATTCTGTGGTCCCCTAGTTCTGCAGCATCACATCACACAAGTGCCAGCTCCACACACAGATAATTTAGCTGGATGTTTAATTTTAAAATATCAAGGATGGGCAACGGCTGCCCCTTCTACGGCTCCAGGCGGCCAATGCCATGTTTGAACGGCTGTCGGTAAGGACATTTCTCTCCTGAGCACGTGATTTACTGGCTGCAAGTCCCAAGAAGAAAGCCAACATGAATGAGGATGCAGGCAGTAAGAGGAATCCACTGTATTGCATCGCTAGCAGGTTCTGAAGGATGCACTGAATTTGACCGCTCCTGTGATGGGATGAGACACTGTCCATCTCTCCACCTCTCCTGCCTCCTCAGAGTGTACTCCAGGTTTGGCAGGGTTCTCTCATGGCCCACTGCTGCCAGCAGCCCTGGGTGCCTTGTTCATACTCAGTCTTCAAATAAAACCCTGGGGCTTCCCTTAGAGGGGGTCAGCTCAGGCTGTGGCCATCACCTAACCAAGAATGGCATTGTGAGAAGGGACAGAGCGAGACTGGTCACAGCAGGAATTCTGTGAGCCCTCCTGGTGTGGGGGCAGCTTTCTCGGAAGCTCAGACTCACGGTCACACATGGACACTCAGGTGAGAGTAATTTTTGTCACTGCCTGTGCAGAGGTGCCATATATTATGACACTCAGGGACCTGTGTGATGGCCAGGCAACTGCAACTTGGTCTCAGCCTCTGCAACTTGCTGGCTGTGCGGCCCTGGGGAGGGGCCCAGACTGTGTTTTCCTCAGTGTCTCCCTGGTAAATGGTGACGGTGACCATCCTGTCCATGTCCCAGGCATTGTCCTGAGGATAAAATGAGCAAGTCTGTGTGAGATTCTCCAGAAGGGCCTGGCACAGACTGAAGACTAATAAGCATTTGCTATGCATCCACGTATTTCCCATTGTTAAAGAAAGTAAACATTATTAGTTTCAAGAGCCCAGAGGAATCACAGCTAGGCTAATAAATTACAGCTGAACAGAGGCCACAGGGGAAGGGCTCCATTATTTATAAACATGAAGAGCAAAACAATGACTTCTCATGACCTAGTAGGTAATTGCATGAGCACCGGCGGGCGCTGAAAAAGCTGATTCTCTTCAGTAGGCTGCGTGTCCTCTTTGAAACATGTGCATTATTAGCACAGGATTCAGAACTGCTGGCATCTGAAGCGACGCAGGCGTAAAGGGACAGAGGAGAGTGGATGCTGTTAGCTCCTGGCAGCCGGGGTTTGTCCTCTGTGTCAGAGCCAACTGGCAACACAGAGCGGGCGCTCACTTCACCTGAGCCATGCCGTGGAGGGGTCTAACGTCAGCTGCCGATGGTGTGGGAGGGAATGTGCAGGGACGGGAGACAGCACACAGGTTTTCCTCCCTTTTCCTGCACAGACCTCCTCCAGGGCCAGGCAACATCGAGTGCCAATCAGGCAAGGTCCACTCCCTGGATAAAGAAAGAGATACAGTTGGAAAACCTAGCAGATGATGTAACTGACTCAGCCCTGCCTTCCCAGGTGTGTTCTGGGCCTGTTGTACCTGCAGATACCCTGGCTGTCCTGGGGCTGGGCCTGAGTGCTGGGCATTCCCATGGGATGGGGAGATCTGGCTGGTGCTTGCACAGTGGTCATGCCACTGCAGGCAACGGAGAGTGACACATGCTTAGCTCCTCGGCTCATTCATCCCAGGTCCTGAAACAGTCACAAGATGACTCTTCTGCAAATGGGAGTGGCTTTGTAAGCAGGGGAGAGAAGCAGCTCGATAACAACCCCGGGATGGGGGCCCAGTGGCCGCCTCATCCCTGCTGAGCCTGGGCATTGGTGCTGGCCCTGCCCACTGCCTGCCCAGACACCCAGGCTGTTCTGGAGAGAACCAGGCAGAAGATGGGAGAGGTCTTTGGCATAAGAGTGCCTGTGGGGTGAGTAGCCATTAGCTTTGTACTGTCTTTTAAACCTTACGTTACTCGAGCACCGCCTAATTATGGTTAAAAGTAAGAAAATGAAGAAAAACATTTTTAAAAACAAAAAGCTCCAAATTATACTACTGAGAAACAATTCCCTGAGAATGGTATGAGCTTTTACGTTTCACTCTTTTATGTGTAAAACTATAATCATGCTGTAATTTTTTCGTAACATGTTTTCTATTGAGAAGAACATCCGAAGCATCTCCCCAAGTCACAGAATAGGTATCAGCATCCTTGATCAAAGCAACCGTGTTCTTTTGAATGGGCTGATTGGTTTCCATTCGTCTTGCTGTGGAGCCCACTTGTCATGTGTGAGTTTAGAACTGGAGAGTCCTGGGTCGCTCACACTGCTGGTCTCTCCTTCCTCTGTCTGGTTTCACGGTGTTCCGAACATATGCTAAACAGCACGGGTTCCCAGAGCCGCACCTGGAAAACAAAACGGAAGACAAGCTGCGTGCGCAGGCCCTGTCTGCACTGTCCCCACTGTCTCCACTGTCCCCACTGTCTGCACTGTCCCCACTGTCCGCACTGTCCCCACTGTCCGCACTGCCCCCACTGTCTGCACTGTCCCCACTGTCTCCACTGTCCGCACTGTCCCCACTGTCTCCACTGTCCCCACTGTCTGCACTGTCCCCACTGTCCGCACTGTCCCCACTGTCCGCACTGCCCCCACTGTCCGCACTGTCCCCACGGTCCCCACTGTCCCCACTGTCTGCACTGTCCCCACTGTCTCCACTGTCTGCACTGTCCCCACTGTCTCCACTGTCCCCACTGTCTCCACTGTCCCCACTGTCCGCACTGCCCCCACTGTCCGCACTGTCCCCACTGTCCGCACTGCCCC
>CM052661.1:106394573-106443654 GCA_028533165.1 Leontopithecus rosalia
TCCCCCCTCCCCTCCCCTCACCCCCTCCCCTTACCTCCCCTCCCTTCCCTTCCCTTCCCTTCCCTTTTGACAGAATCTCACACTGTCGCCCAGGCTGGAGTGCAGTGGCATGATCTCAGCTCACTGCAACCTCCGCCTCCCGAGTTCAAGCTATTCTCCTGCCTCAGCCTCCTGAGTAGCTGGGATTACAGGTGCCCACCACCACGCCAGGCTAATTTTTTGTACTTTTAGTAGAGATGGGGTTTCATTATCTTGGCCAGGCTGGTCTCAAACTCCTGACCTCATGATCCACCCACCTCTGCCTCCCAAAGTGCTGGGATTACAGGCGTGAGCCACGGCACCCGGCCTATACTTCTCTTTCTTCATTATTATTATTTTAATAGAGTAAATAAATTTTAATTTATTTTAGTGGAAATAAAAATTAAAGTTATAAACATTTTAATTTATTTTAATATTTATTTATTTTAATAGAGTAGGTCTAAGAGAAGTCTTAATTTTGTGTAGCAGGCATTAATAAGTACTTGTTGGCTGAATGAATATATTTTATTGTCCTTAATTTACTAATTTTATATTTTGAAAAGGATTTGAAAGAATGTTTGCCTACAGTAACAGAATTTGGAATATAGACAGAAAAATCATAAAAAGCTGGAATCACGCGAAAGTTAGTATATCATAAAATATTCCAAACCTTTGAGCGTGATGTGAAAGCATGGGGAATGTTTGGTGGTTAGTTACATTTTTAAAATCCTTTTGAGTTTCATCCTGTCATTATGAAAAATAACCCAAAGGGCCGGGCGTGGTGGCTCACGCCAGTAATCCCAGCACTTTGGGAGGCAGAGGCGGGTGGATCACGAGGTCTGGAGATCGAGACCATCCTGGTCAACATGGTGAAACCCTGTCTCTACTAAAAATACAAAAAATTAGCTGGGCATGGTGGCGCGTGCCTGTAATCCCAGCTACTCAGGAGGCTGAGGCAGGAGAATTGCCTGAACCCAGGAGGCGGAGGTTGCGGTGAGCCGAGATCATGCCATAGCACTCCAGCCTGGGTAACAAGAGCGAAACTCCATCTCAAAAAAAAAAAAAAAAAGTTTGTAAGCTGCTGCCCTTTTTTTTTACACTTGCTAACATATTAGTACTGGAGGAATGCTGTGGTCTGAGTGTTTGCATCCCCTCCAAATACGTGTTACCATTTGAATCCCTGCGGATCTCCTTTGGGGATGTGATTAGGTCATGAGGGTGGAGCCCCTGCCAATGGGATTCTTGCCCTTATGGAGGAAGCCCCAGAGGGCTCACTCACCCCTCCCACCATTGAAAACACAGCCAGAAGGTGCCAGTTAGGAACCAGAAAGCAGGTCTTTATCAGACACGAATCTTGGACTTCCCAGGCTCCAAAATTGCGTGAAATAAATTTCTGTGGTGAAAAGCCACCCAGTTTACAGCATTTTATTGTAGCAGCCTAATGGGGCTAAGATAAGAAACATACTTCTAAGCATTTGTGTAGAATTTTATTTTATGAACGTGATATAATTTATTTACCCAGAGTAAAGAAATACTCAGATACTAAATATCTGAGTTAGTGGGAGAGATTTAGGTTATTTCTGAGGTTTATAACAACTAATGACGTAAAGAAATAGTTTACATCACGTAACACACATGTAAATGTATTTGTAGAGGTACTTGCTGGGTCCAAGGCTACACACATTGTACTGATAATTAATGCCAAATCACCCTCCTAGGAAACTGCGCTGCTGTGTGCTATCAGACTTTCCAGACTGCTGATCTGAGGTGGTAAGTTGTCTTGGTACAGTTTTTATAATGAGTGAGGTTAAGCTTCTTTTCGCACTATTAGCTCTTTCTATGTGAACTTTCTGTTCCTGGCCTTTAACCATGTCTGCTTATGGGTCTCTTGGTCTTCTTAATGCTTTGTAGACACTTTTTTACGGATTAGGGAAGTTGATCATTTGTGACATGAGTTCAACAGGTTGGTTCTCAGGTTGTATTTTTACGTTGCCTATGGGAGATCTTACTCTTCTCTTGAATATTCAAAATTTTCAGTTGTGATGTCCAGTCTCATGACTGTCCTGGACAGTGGTGAATATTCATGTTCTGAGAAACAAGCAGAACAGATGAGATATTGATACTATTTTGAACTAAAAAGTGTGGTTTCATCTTTAGCTGTTTCAAAGACAATTCCCAGAGAGGAGTCTGCATGTGTTGAGCGACATTGTAAGCGTGTAACTTCTTGAGTTGGTGGTGACAACTTCCTGGGATGACAGCTGGGAGTACTCATGCCCTTTTGTGCATATCAGCGATTGTACCTGTTAAAGTATTCTGCTGAATTAGCAGTCATGCAAAAGATCAGCAGGCGCTTTCCATGGCACAGATGTGGGCATGTGTGTCCACAGGTAGATGATTGTCTCGGGCGGAGGAAGTGGGTGCTCTGGGGTGGCCTGGTGCAGGGTGAGCAGGAACAGGGAAGGGGCTCACTCCCAGGGCCATGGGGGGCTTTGGAGAATTCAGGAGTGCTCTTAAATACAAGAGCAACAGGTTATTTTGTAGAATGTCTGTGTACAGGGCTGAAAGATGGCCTCCAAAAATCCATGTTCACCTGGAACCTCTGAATGTTACCTTACCTGGAAATAGGTGTCATTAACCAGGACAAGGTCGTCCTGGATTAGGATGGGCCCCCAGCAATGGCAGGTGTCTTCACAGACTGGGAGAAATGTGTCACAGACACACACAGCTCAGGATACCACGTGCAGATGGAGGCAGAGGTGGGAGCAATGCCATCACTAACAAAGGAACGCAGGCACCGCCTGGAGCTGGGGCGGAAGGACAGGTCCTCCCGCAGAGCCTTCAGGGGAAGGCGGCCCGTATGCCTGACCTCAGACCTTGGGCCTCCGGAACTGCGAGGAAATACATTCCTGCTGTTTTATGACAGAATTCGTGCTTTTTAATTATTAATACCCATTTTTAGAATAAAGCAATATTCCCGTTCTCTCTCCCTCTTTTTCTTCCTCTTTCTTTCGCTCCTTCACTCCTTTTTTTCTTTCAAAAAAAAAAGAAAAAATATATATGCTGTAAAAAATAAAGAATTTGTGCTTTTTTTGTTTATTCACGATTAGAGTGTGCACATATTTTTGTATGAATAACACTAATTTTTTGATCATTTGATCTGCTATATTACATGACAGACATGGTTAAAAGTCCATTATTGTGGTAAATATCTGCTATGGTCTGAATATTTGTATTTCCCCCTAACTCGTGTTAAAATCCTAACCCTCAAAGGGATGGTAGTAGGAGGTGGGTTGGAAGGGGATTAGATCAGGAGGGTGGAGCCCTCATGAAATGGGACAAGTGCTCTTATGAAAGAGGCTCCAGCAAGCTGCCCTGCCCATTCCACCAGGTGGGGATGAGGCAGGAAGATGCTGTTCATGGCCCAGAACAGAATCGCTTTTGTGTTGGACTTCCCAGCCTCTTGCACCATGAGAAACTTATTTATGCTACTCATACGCAGTCCAGTCTACCATACTTTGCTCTGGCAGCCAGAGTGCACTAAGACAGAGTTTGAAAACTGAGATTGATAGAGGAGGCCTTTGCTTATTTGTCCTGTTTTTAAACATTTTCTGGCAGCCGGGTTTGCTAACATCTTCCAGTGGGTTCCGATTATATTTTTAAAGGGTACTTGTGGCGTTGAACCATTTGCTGATACTCTTTACTCCATATTCCTTGCGTATTCCCAGAATCGTGATGAACGAAGACATACAAAGAGTCTGTTCTTAAATCTTCACATCCCGAGGTGACTAGAAGAGTATACTTAGGACTGAGTTGTAGAAAATGTGATGGTGAATCTGGGTGAGAACTGATCAGCGCAAGTCAGCCACAGCATTAGCAAACAGCCAGGAATTCCCAGCTGGGATTCTGCTGCTATGCATCTGGGATGCACCAATATTTACCCATTTCTCACACATTTCTCCCGTCACCCAGAATCTTCACACAAGGACTTACGGGAAGTCATTTATTTTAGGCATTCCCAGTCATCACTGGGTAAAGTTAACCTGTGAAAGTGGCTTAATTTCCTCGCGTGTGTGCCTCAGGTTCCCATCATTTACACGACAGGTTAGAACTGGATTTTGTGTCTGCAGAGTCCTTTTCAGCTCTGGAGGCTTGAGCGTTTACGGTTCTGAGAAAGGCCGTGTTGAGATGCAGGGCACTGTGATCACCACTTTCTTATTCTGTCGTGTAATTATGGTTTCCTGAGAAAAGTGCTTCCTCCATTCAGTCAGTCCCTTTTAACGTGCAAATTTCAATGTTTCAAAATGATCTTCCTTTAATCCTATGACTACAAAGTAAGACACCAGGAGGATGATGAATTATATTATGGATTTCAGAGGCATTTTTAGCATGTCCTTCACTTAGAAATAATAGACTAATAATAGAAAGTAAATCCCATCCAAACACAACAGAAAATCATGCATTCAAATAATGTGTCCAGCATCTGAATGGCTGGCTGCTTCTGTGGCCAGAACAAGTGAATACAAATTGAGAAACTGAAATAGTTTAAAGATGAAAAATTGTGAAATCCATGACATAAATACATTTTTGTCTACATTGGATTAGACAGAGACTTGAATTCTATTTATAGTGGTTATTTATTATAGTGGTTACTTGTTAAAAACATGTATAAGAAATAGTGGTTATTTGTTAAACCATGCTAAATATCTTTGCCTCATAAGTATTGGCAGTATAACAATAGTGGTTATTTGTTAAAAACATGCTAAATTTCTTTGTGTTGTAAGTATTTGCAATATAGAAGAATGGCATAGTATCCCAAACTCCAGACTTTAAAAGGCTGAGGGAAAGCTAAGTTATCAGTTATTATGTACAATGGGCAATTAGAGATATTAACTCACCTGTGCATCAGAACCAGTTTTCCTGAATCAGTGAAGACTTCCGCTTTTCCACGTGCCACGTTCAGCACTGTCTTCACGTCAGCTGACTGATTAGCAGCTGACAAGTTTGATCATCAAAGCCGTACTGAATTGCTTTCTTCACTCAGATGATGTTGAGTTATACCTGAGACCTGTTCTCCCACGTAATAACAGGGTTTGTGAAATCCCCACAATGTTCTGCATAGCGGAAAATGACAAAACATGTTCTGAGTTGACTGAAACCTCTACTCTTCCTCAGAACTAATAGGATATATGTGTATATGAGAGGGAGTGTATTAAAGGAGAATTGACTCACGTGATCACAAGGTGGAGTCCCACGAAAGGCTGTCTCCAAGTTGAGGAGCAGGGAAGCCAGTAGTGGCTCAGTCCGAGTTCCAAAACCTCAAAAGTAGGGAGGCAGACAGGGCAGCCTTCAGTCTGTGGCCAAACCACAGAGCCCCTGGCAACACTCTCGGTGTGAGTCAGTTCTCTTTAATAAACTCCTTTTTCATAGATACGTATATCCTATGGTTTCTGTCCCTCTAAGAACCCTGACTAATACTCTAGGTAGGTTGGCAAAATGCTCAGCTCATGCACGCCCTTAAATGAGAGGAGAAGTACCACGAAAACAGCATGGACGTAACTGCCCCCATGATTCAATTACCCCCACTGGGCCCCTCCCGTGACACGTGGGGATTATGGGAACAACAGTTCAAGATGAGACTTGGGTGGGGACGCAGCAGACCGAATCACTCCCCACAGGTGCCCTGAGCCAGCGTCTCTTCCGTGACATTTCTTTTTGGATCACAGGGGTTCTCTTTCCTGATTCCACCCAGTTCTAGGTGTTTGTTAGAAACCATAAGGAACCAAATTGCTACCATGTCCCCCCTCTTGGGTCTCTCTCAACTCTGAAAGGTGACATTTTCTGGTATTTATAAGATGTCATCAAAGAAACACAAAATGTTCTCTTCTAGGTTTATAAAGGCCTGGGCCATAGTTGAGGGAGGGGTTGTGACTGGCTTCTTCCTTTCTCACTGATGACAAGACACCGCTGGTCTCTGCACTGGACGGTGAAGCATTCAGTCCTAACTCAGCTTTCCCCGGTCCGTTCCAAACCATCCTGCAGCCTCTACCGCTTAAAATTCTGTGTCTGTTTTCCTGATCTGTAACTGGGTCTCCCCCAAAGTGCGCTGGTACTTTTCAGTGACATCATTACAGTTTGGCTTTCTCCTGTGGGTCTTAAAGTTAATTTGATCAAAACCTCTCTGAATAATGAATCACATTCATTGTTACTGAGTGATTGGAATGAAAAGTTACTGGACACTTTTATTGAGTTTCAAACTGAAATTATTGAGTCACAGGTGATAGAACAAATGGTCTTGCATTTTTCTTGTCTGATTCACCAATCATTAATTTGGTAATCTAAGATCTGAGTCATGGGACTCTTCAGCTATTATTCTCCCTAATTCTTGGGCCCTTTATTCTGTGGCTCAGATGCTCCATTTTGCTGTTTTTCTTTTTAACATTTTTTTTCAACTTCCATTTCATAGTTTGCTTGTGTTAAATTGAGATAACCTATCTTAATTTCTGTTTTATGTTTCCTTAAGGGCTGTGTTTCGCCTTCTCATTTACTGATTGACACCAGCACCACCTGCCCCCTTACCCCTCCCCAGCCCCGCCACCGTCCGAAGGTGATAAATAAATGCTGATGGCATGGCTGTATTTGAATCTGCTGGTGACAGTGTTGGTAGATGTCTCTTGCCCATAAGATATTAATAACCATCACTGTGAGTCCTTTCCTTTGTGTCGGGCTGTACTTATGCCTCGTTTAGTGCTCTGGGCAGGAGACGGCACTGCCTCCATTTGGGGTGGTCACAACAGCCAAGGCTCTGGAGGCCCAGAGTTAAGCAGCCAGCTGCTCACAGACAGTGGGGCCTCCTGCGCTGCCAAAGCAGGTGGTTTTCTGGTCACAGCACTGAAGGGGAGAAGAGACATGAGTGAGGTTGTGCGCTGTCTGCACACACTGAGTACTTTATACGCTGTCTGTCTGTCTGCCTGTCACATGATCCTGGGACTGAATTTTCTGCTGCCGACTTTACAGATGAGGCCTTGGAGGCTGAGAGGGAAAAGTTACTGGAAACTTTTATTGAGTTTCAAACAGAAATTATTGGGCCCTGGGCCAATGCTCCACTCTGGTGGAAGGGGAGCCGGGATTTGCAGCGGGGGTGGCTGGCCCGATGCTCCCTGGTGTTATTCCACGCCCCACAGTAGACAGCGGTGCAAAGGCCACTGTGGGGGCGGGTGACTGTCACCTGAACTTCTTACTGCCCTTGGGAACATGAACGCTGAGAAGCCCTGAACAGTGCTCCAGCCGTGTATGAGGAGGGAGGCTGCTGGCCGACACCTGCCAGGCCTGACGGGCCGTCATGGCTACGGGGCTTTGCCAAGGCCTGGCGTTTGGCCCCACACTGCAGGAAAAGCCTGGTTTCAGGTAGAGTGAAGCCCCTCTCTCGAGGGCTCTGTACTCCAAGGAGCCACACCCATAAAAACTGTGGCTTCAAAGTAGACTCAGCTCTGAGCGTTTCTCATCATCCTGTTCTGCCACCGTCTCATCGAAGCACCGTGGTTTCCCACAGCCTCCCGGGTCTCCAGCCTCGCCACCCCTACCTTAGAAGGAGATGAGATCACTGAGCTCACACAGCGGTCAGGCACATGTTCTCCGGCGTCTACAGCAGCTTTCCCACTGGGCATGATATCTCTTCACATCCAACGTGACTGTGAGCTCTGGGAGGGCTGCGCTGTCTTTTGCATTTCAAATCCCCAGTTTTTAGCACAGTTGGCAATTATGCTAGGCATTCAACAGCTGCGCGTGTGAGAATTCACGGAAAACGGTCAGATGTGCAGAGAGCTGGGTGAATGACAGCGACCAGCGGCAGGCTGTTGAGAGGGATCATCATCGTGTGGGTCTCCTTCTACTCAAGGGAAGAAATCCTTGGCAGTGTTTCAAAGACTCAGGTTTATCATTTAATGATTATTATTTGGGTTACTTTGAGACTTTTTTAATTAAAAAAGATGCCTTATGTAAGAGTTAAAACTCCTATTTTGGGGGGTAGGGATACTCACATTTTTATCCTGGTACTACTTCTGGTATACCTGGAGTGGACATGCCAACTTATCATTGGATCCAGTGGCTCTAACTTATCACTGGGTCAATTTCTTTATAAGATTATTGACACTAGAGGTGAAGATAGTATAGTAATACTGATTAAGCCACTATGTTTATCAAATACTCATTCTCTACAAGGCACTGTGCTGCATGTTGGATTAGCAGGGACTAGCAGTTATATAGAAGTCCATAGATATATGATGGACATATATATAGGAAGATACAGACCCCAAAGACATTCCCTGGGACCTGATGAATGGACTCCTGAGGTGGACTCTGCAGCAGCAGTGGCTGTAGAGAGGGAGTGTCTGAAGAGCAGGGCAGTCCTGGAATGGGGTGCCTCACCCTTGTCCTTCTGACACAGGGCTGTAACCTTCTCTGTGTGTGTGGTGTGGGCAGGGTCCTGTGCCTTGCAGGACATGCAGCCATGTCCCTGACCTCCACCCACCAGTGTCAGTCGCGTCCACACCCAGCACGAAAATTGCCAGGGCGTCCAGGCTGGCAAAATGGCCCATGGGGACGAGGTTGCCCCAAGTTGAGAATCACTGTCTGAAGCAACCCTGGACATGTGGCGGTGCTGTGTTGCTGCTTCCTACAGCAGCTAGAGCTTTGTTCTCAGCTTTGTTGCTTTGAGAGAGGGATTTTCTTTTTCTTTCTTTCTCAAAGCTCTCATCTGTGGGATTAGGGTCAGATGCTAAGTCCGAATCCTCCAAGCCTCATGTATTGTTGCCATGGAGTTTCTACTCAATAGAACTTTTTGGACTGAAAAGAAGGGCGTTTACTGTGGAGGGAACCTGAATCCTCGTGCCAGTTGCCCAAGGTCAGCTGCTTGTGTCGGGGGCTGCTTCTGAGTAGAGGAGAAAGTTGCCTGTTGAACATTCCGCTGGCACCAAGGCAGGCAGGTGGTTTTAAGAGGAAATCTTATTAGGGCAGGTCAACCCTTGTCTTTACAATAAACATATTTAATTTTAGTGGCAAATTTATCCTAATTATATTAGTAATGGGCCCCTTTACTCTTGTATGATATAAATTAGATATAATAGTGTTTGGTTTATAGGGCTGTGATGAGAATTTAATGGATTATGTGAGTGATATCTATCTACACTGACTGAGTTAGAAATTGTTTTCTCAGAAATTAAAAGTGGAAAATTGATTAACATATTTAAAAATAATAATTATAAGCCTGTTGCATGTAAAAATTAATAATATCTATTTCTATGGAAAATAATTATATCTTTGGAAACAAAAGCAATTAGCGATGAGTGACTATTACATTTTTATGATATCTAGCTTAACAGAGACAGCTGGATTCTTCCGTCTGCCGCCACCTTCAATCTGCTATGATATGGTGTTCTGGCTGAAATATATGGAGAAAATTCACCCCCATATAGATGAGTAGCTGGAAAAGGAAGAAAACCTTTTCCTATGATTGAGGATGTTTTCCTTATCTGTACCAAAACTAGACAAGTGACAGCTTCTTAATGATTAATTGCACCATGAAATCTGAAACCATGTTAATAAACTTTGCAGACTCTTTTACATTAAAATTCATTTGTCATTCTTACTCTTTGAATTCATCTCGTCCCCCTGCACAATTTGCAACGTCAAGCATCTGTCATTCAGAAAATTCATTCCAGTGAGTTGTGCAGATCTTCCAAATATTGAGAGATATCATGAATTTTTATTATTAAAAATCACACTCCCTAATATCCCCATTGATTTTTATCTGAAAACACTTTAAGGGTCTGAAATCTGTCAGGTGCTCAGCGGAAGATACACATTTTCCAAAATTCAGATTTTTACTCTAGACCTCGAATTGTGTTCTTGGCAAGGGACAGTGTCAGTTGTGTTCTTGAGGTGACAGGCTCCCTTCATTCATTTCTGAGAAAACAGCCACAAACTCACGTCTGAATTCCCTTAGTTTGCCTGCTATCTTTCTTCCAAGTAAAAACCATCCCATGAGTAAAGCTTTTCTTTGAATCGACCACAAACTTCCATCTGCAGCAGATAAGCTCTCTGTGCCCTTCCCGTTTGGTAAAGAGTTTTGGAAAAACATACATTGGGGAACTGAGGCTTAATATAATTCACAATTTAAGCCACTTCTTCAGGGACAGTCTTTAACAGAAGTGGCACTTCTTTCACAGGTAAGACTGCAGGGGTCAAGAGGACAGTGGTCACTGCTGCAGGCCAGTGTCACACTTTGTATCACGCTCAAGAATGAGCAATTCTACCTGTCCTTTCTTTGGAACCATTAGTACAAATATCAACACAATGAGAAGGATAAATAGCATCTTAATAGTCTGATGAAAATAGTTTTGATCTTGTGGACTCACAGGTCCCCTCCAGGGACTCTCAGGAGTCTGCAGCCCCACGCTCTGAGAACTGATGAATTAGGGTAACAAAGACGGAGGCAAAGAAACGATTCTGGGTGTGTTTGGGAGCCCATAGGACTTGCTGATGAACGTGAAAGTGAGGGCAAGAGACGCATGTATTTATGAAGACTTTTCATCTAATTAAAATGGCACGTGACTCTAATTTTCCTCCAGGTTTGGACATCTTCAGAGCAGAAACCTCTGAGATGCCAGCTTTCAGTAGAGCCCTCCAGCTGAGAAGTGCATGGAAGCTGACTTCAGGCTCCCTGCGAAGAAGCCCATTGTTAAGGATTTTAGATGAAATCTTCTCATTGTCTTTCATTGAAGCTGTGTTTCACTAGGCCATCACTGTGTCTGGGCAACACATTAGATTCTCCCAGCACCGTCTGGTCTCATGATAGCTGATTGCTATAAAACCATGACAGCTGTGCAGGCCTGGGGTACTTTGCACAGGTACTGTAGCTGAGGGTTCTTGATTGCTGGAGAACTTCAGCACAGTTAAACTCTCTGTTGGTTGCACTTACAGTAAAGATCAGCAAGGAAAACAAATTACACCAAACCTATGCAGCGTCTCATTTATTGTTCTGCTTATTTTGTTTATAATGTTCTCTTTAAAAACAAAACAAAACAAAAAAGCACCTTGTTTTCAGCTGGAAAGCAATAGGGTTTGGCAGAAACAAGGAGTTTTCCAGCCTGTGGGGAGGCTCTCCGCATGGCCTCCTGCTCTGGCAGGCATCACTCAGCAATCACTGAGTGTCTACATCAGACCCAGCCGTGGCTCAGTGTTTCACAGGAGGGTCCTGGCAAATGAAACTCAGACTTTGCAAAAGTCATCCGCAGAGGGCTCCATATGGAAGCTGATGAACCAGATGGGAAGTTTTTTATGATAAAACAGATCATGGACATTGGTACCGTGGCCCAGGGTAAGCCACGGTGAAATCTGGTCCATGAGGGACCTAGAGACATTGAAATTATCCCAAGATGGTTGCTAAGATTGTAAATCCAAGCTAAATGCACTAAATCTGAGTTAAATGAAATAAAGAATATATAAAATAATAGTAAGCCCTCTGAGTCTAGTTACTGACTAACATTAACCACTTCCACAAAAGGCAATGATCACTGAGGTGCCTGATGGTCCATGTGGAGCTAAACGTGTGAAAAGAGAGATGCTTAGCAGGTGGCCATGTTAAGAAATTCCTGGTTCTAAATCTGTGCAGATGTATTAGGTTTGAACAAACACCACATTTTTCTGACCCTTCCAAGCTGTATGCATCATAAAATGCCAGCTGATACTCAGGTAGTAGTTACAAAAGCAATGCCATGTAAAAAGAACAATGTGTGTGCAAAAAGCAATCTTTTAATTTCTCAGGAATCTGGATATTCTTCAACGGCATCGATTACTGTAAGTATACAGCATGTGAAATATGGATAATACATTTTTAAGGGACTTTTTATCCTAGAAAAATCCTGCACCTTTAATGGTGCCATTGTGTGTAAGGTTAGATTCTTCAGCTCAGTATTCATGTCTGCAAATCCAGCAGCGTTAGTGGAAACTTCTAGTACTCTGAACTGTCGCTGCAGATACCCGATTCTGATGAGCTGCCTCTGCAGAATGTTTCTAGTTGGTCTATCATAATGGGTGGGAGTAAAGGTAGCCAGTAGAAAAAAATGAGAGAGGAATTCAAGTCTTACACAGAAGTTAACCATCCATTATACCTATAACTAGAGAACGGTAACTGTGTGCATATAAAAGTGCAGGAGGTGATCAGCATATATCCTGCTGGGTACAGACAGCACTTCTGGAAATCATTATCTTGAAGGCACAAGCTGGTAATAAATTACCTCTAGTAGTGTGAAAACGGTTGACGTGTGAAAAAGAGTACAAGACTTGCTCTCACACACTATGCTGATTGGCATAAACCTGATGGCCCTCTTCTTATGCTAAGAGGCAGAAATGTGTTTCAGACTTCTTGATGGCAGAGTATAAGTTAACATTGTTCTTGGTTCCTCTGATGCCATTACAAACTTGGCCATCACAGGTTCTTTCTCAATTATCTACAAAACATGAATTTTATGTAGCATTTTGTCTGACATGGAATTAAATTACTTTCAGTTGAATTTGAGAATTTTTAAGCAAAACCATTATGCAATCTTGATCAAACTTCCTTAGCCACAAACAATCCAGCTGAATGAGAACTTGAAGAATAACCTGGAACAGACAGTTCTAGAAAACAATAATACTAACACTAATACAACGATACCAATATCCTTACCAACATCGTTGTGATGCAAATTAAGGATAGGTTTTTCCTTGCTTAAGATGTCACTTCATGCTCAACAGTAACATCCAGTTTTGTCGGTGTAGTAATGAGATAATGTTCCATTAGTGAGATAATATTCTGCTGTGGTTTGAGTTTATCCCCACCAAAACTCATGTCGATGTGTATCCCCGTGTGGATGGCATTGGAGGTGGGGCCTAGGGGCAGGTGTTTGGGTCATGGGGGTGGAGCCCTTGTGAATGGCTTGGTGCTGTTCTCTTGGTGGTGAGTTCTCACTCTCGTGAGGCTGATTAGTTGTGGTGAGAATGGATTAGCTCCCATGACAGCAGGTCGTTACAAGGCCAGGATACCCTTGGGATCTGTCTCTAGATGTATCTGGATCCTCTCTGACCTTCTCTGCCTTGTAGGATTGTGTTGGTATGTTCTCATACTGTTAATAAAGACATACCTGAGACTGGGTAATTTATAAAGGAAAGAGGTTTGATGACCTCACAGTTCCACGTGGCTGGAGAGGCCTCACAATCATGGTGGAAGGCAAAGGAGGAGCAAAGCACATCTTATATAGCAGCAGGCAAGAGCATGTGTGCAGGGGAACTCCTTCTTATGAACCCATCGGCTCTCCTGAGACTTACTCATTACCATGAGAACAGTGTGGGGGACCCCACTCCCATGGTTCAGTTATCTCTACTTCAACCTGCCCTTGACATCTCGGGATTATTACAATTCAAGGTGAGATTTGAGTGGAGACTCAGCCAGACCATATCAAGGGTGCATCACAAAAGCCTTCACCAGAAGCCAGGGCCAGGCCCTTGAACCGAGCTCATAGCACCGAGCTAAATAAACCTCTTTTCTTCATAAATTACCCAGTCTCAGGTATTTTGTTATAGCAATGCAAAATGGACTAAGAAAACCACACAAAGATTTATGAGGCAAACTAAAGTAAATTTTAGGAGTTTGTCTTTCTCCATCTTATCTTGACTCATTTACACCACAAGCACTCACTTGTGCAAAGAACTATGATGTTTCCTCCTAGGCCAGATCTTCCTTCCGTGGAAAACAACCACTCTCTTCTGGCTTGTGCACCTGCTACAGTGGAGTCACTGGGCTTCTGTCTATTGCAGCATAATGGAGAAAATATTTTAACCCTGAAAGTACAGAGAGAATTATGGTGCTGTGTGAGCTCAGGGTTAGGTGTGATAGCTTAATATTAATCTTCTTTCCATTCTTTTGAATTTGTGCAGGTACTTCCTGTAGGATTTGTTTCTTTTTATGCTAGACAGATTAGGGAATTTGTCATTAATAAAAGATTGTTGAAACAGTTTGTGTAGAGTGCATCCTTGACATAAGTAACTGCATCCTAAAAAAAGACCCCATCTTACATTTCAAAAGGCACCCCTGCCAACAGGGACCAGAGGGTTTGCTGATCAATAAAGGCTGCATCCAACCAAGGAAGGACATAACCGAACACACTGTTACACTATCAGGCCTCACCAGCGGACTCTGTGGTCATAAAAAGAATAGGACTTCGCCAGCTCAAAATGGCCGTGTCAACAGATGTCATCTTGCTGTCCTTTGTAAAAAGCATGTGGCATCTGTCATCAAAGGTTCTGCGCACACACAGAACTCTTCCTTACAAGACCCCGACGCTGGTGGGCTTGTAAGGGGGGGTACTGTATGTGGCCAGGACATTGCTTTCTCTGGATGGATTCATTAACTCTGTTTTCTGTCCCGTTTCTTTTGATGTTATATGTTACTTTGGGTAAAATGCTTTATCTGTGGCATTCATATATTAAGTATGTGATTATACATAGTTGACAGTATTGGCTGGCTTGTGGGGGGATTTGAACCAGTGTGCTGTGGCTCTGTCTACTGAGTGAACAAAAAGTACCAAAGAAAATTTCCTGTTTGGAAACTCCACAAACCTCATGGCGTTTATGATAAAAGTAACATCAATGAAAGTCTGACGTTGTAAACACGCACAAACTTGTGTAGACCTGATTATCTCTGACCTTGCACTGCTCACAACAGTTTGAACATGTGGCCTCTCCAAACCTCATGTTGAAATTTGATCCCCCATGTTGGAGGTGGGGCCTCGTGGGAGGTGTTTTGGTCATGGGAGTGTATCTCTCATGAATGGCTTAATGCTCTCGGTCCCCTCAGGAATGAGCCAGTCTTGATCTTGGTCATGTGAGAGCTAGTTGTTTAAAAGAGCATGGCCCCCCTCCCTTCTCTCTCTTTCTCTTTGATCATCTCTGTCTGACATGAACATAAGCTTCCCGAAAGCCTCGCACTGTGCTGCTTGTACAGGCTGCAGAACTGTGAGCCAAAAAATCCTCTTTTCTTTTTTTATGTTGGTTTTGTCATTTCATTTTTTTTTAATTCCAGACATTTTGGGGAACAGGTGTTATTTGGGAACATGAGTAAGTTCTCTGAGTAGTGATTTGTGAGATTTTGGTGCACCCATCCCCCAAGCAGTGCACCCTGAGCCCAATGTGTAGTCTGTTATCCCTCACCCCTTCCCACACTTTCCTCTTGAGATCCCAAAGTCCATTGTGTCATTCCGATGCCTTTGTATCCTCTTTTATATTTTTATTTTTTTTTTTGAAAAAAGGAGTGAAGGAGAAAAAGGAAGGAAGAAAAAGAGGGAGAGAGAACGGGAATATTGCTTTATTCTAAAAATGGGTATTAATAATGGCCAATCAATATTTTGTGTATTTAAGATGGAGAATGTATATTTTGTGTATTTAAAATGGAGAGCTCTATAAATATTTATTGAGTTTACTTGTTCCAGATCTGAGTTCAAGTCCTGGATATCCTTATTAATTTTCTGTCTCGTTGAGTCTAAATCTCTTTATGAGTCTTACGCATCTGGGTGTTAGGATCGTTAGCTCTTATTGTTGCACTGATCCTTTTACCACTATATCTTTGTTGCTTTGAAATCTATTTTATCAAATGCAAGATATCAAAATAGATGTTGATATCTATTTTATCAAATGTATCCTCTTAACTTAGCTCCTACCTATGAGAACATAAGACATTTGATTTTCCATTCCTGAGTTACTTCACCTAGAATAATGGTCTCCAGTCCCATCCAGGTTGCTGCAATTGCCATGCCATTAATTTTTCCTTTTTATGGCTGAGTAGTATTCCATCATACACACACACACACATACACACACACACACACACACACACATACACACACACACACACACACACACACACACACATATATACCACAGTTTCTTTGTATACCATATATATATTTATACACATATACCTATGCCAGTTTCTTTATCCATTCATTGATGGGCACTTGAGCTGCATCCACGTTTTTTGCGGTTGCAAATTGTGCTGCTATAAACGTGTGCAAGTATCTTTTTCATATAATGACATATTTTCCTCTGGGTAGATACTCAGTAATGGGATTGCTGGATCAAAGAGTAGTTATCCTTTTTGGCTGGATGCCATGGCTCACACCTCTAATCCCAGCACTTTGGGAGGCTGAGGTGGGCAGATTACTGGAGGTCAGGAGTTGAAGACCAGCCTGGCCAACAAGGTGAAACCTGGTCTCTACCAAAAATACAAAAATTAGCCAGGCATGGTGGTGCAAGCCTGTAGTCCCAGCTACTCAGAAGGCTGAGACAGGAGAATTACTTGAACCTGGGAGATGGAGGCTGCAGTGAGCTGAGATTGTGCCACTGCACTCCAGCCTGGGCAAGACTGTTTCAAAGAAAACAAAACAAAACAAAACAAAAAACAAACAGTTCTACTTTTAGTTCTTTGAGGAATCTCCACACTGTCTTCCACAGTGGTTGTACTAGTTTACATTCCCACCAGCTGCGCAGAAGCGAAAAAACTCCTCTTTCCTTTGTAAATTACCCAGCCTCAGGTATTCCTTTATAGCAACACAAAATGGACTAAGAATACAGTCACGAGTCACTTAACAACAGGCATAGTCCTGAGAAGTGCACTGTTGGGTGATCTCATCTTTCTGCAAACACCATAGAGTGGGTTCACATGAGCCTACATTATACAGCCTGCTACAAATAGCGTGTTTCTATACCTGCTGTAGTGTGGCCTCTATGGTATAGCCTATTGCTCCTAGGCTAGAAACAGCATGTTACCACACTGATACTGTAGGCACTTGTAACACAATGGTAAGTATTCGTGTATCTAAGCACAGAAAAGGTGCAGTACAAATATGGTATAAGAGACAAACAAATGATAGAGCTGTCGATGGCTCTTACCATGAGTGAAGCTTGCAGGACTGGAAGTTGCTCTGGGTGGGTCAGTGAGAAGTGAGTGATTGGGACGGCCTAGGATGTTGTAACACGTGACTGTAGCCTTTAAAAACACTACGCTTAGGCTATGCTGAATGTATTTAAAACAAATTTTTTTCCAACAATAAATGCAACTCAGTTTTCTCTAACTATAAATATTTTAATTTTTAGAAAACATTTGGCTCTTTTGTAATAACATAGCTTAAAGCGCAAACATTACATAGCTGTGCAATATATATTTTCCTGGTATTTTTAACCTATAAGCTTTTTACTACTTTTAAATTTTTACTTTTAAGCTTTTTTTGTTGTTGAAAGCTACGACAAATACACACATTAGCAAAGAGAAATATGCACACAGGTCAGCACCATCAGTTTCACCATCTTCTACCTCCACATCTTGTCCCACAGGAAGCTCTTCAGGGGGAAGAATACATGTGGAGCTGTCAGGCAATGTCTTCTTCCAGACACCTCCTGAAGGACCTGCAGGAGGCTCCTAAGGAGGTATCACTCTTCAGAAACATGTCCATGGCAAACCAACGTACGTTTGCTTGGTTTGTGTCTTTTCTTTTCTTTTCTTTTTTTTTTTGAGATGGAGTCTTGCTCTGTCACCCAAGCTGGAGTGCAGTGGTGTGGTCTTAGCGCACTGCAACCTCCACCACCTGGGTTCAACTAATTCACCTGCCTCAGCCTCCCGAGTAGCTAGGATTATAGGCATGTGCCACCATGCTAATTTTTGTGTTTTTAGTAGAGATGGGGTTTTGCCATGTTGGCCAAGCTGGTCTTGAACGCCTGACTTCAGGTGATCCACCTGCCTCGGCCTCCCAAAGTGCTGGGGTAACAGGTGTGAGCTGCAGTGCCTGGCCTACTAATTTTCTTATATTTGCATGTGCAATACATTGCACTATGACCTTATAACAGTTATGATGTCACCAGGCCATAGCTTTTCAGCTCTATTGTAATCTTATGGTGCCACCGTTGTATGCATGGGCCCTCATTGACCACAGAGTCTTTATGGGGAGCATGACCATTTTAGTTTTAAGTCACTATGCATTGGATAGTGGGTCTTTTTGACTCCTGTGTAAATTCTTTGGAGGAAAGACTCCTAAATATGTATTATTGCATCGTTGTCCTGCAGTCCTCAGCAAAATGCTCAAAATGACAACCCTTCTGCCACTCCATTTCCCCATTTGAAGGAGGAAGAGGTCAAATCAGTGCCCTCCCAGAACCCCCAGCCCAGGTCTAAAGCCAGAGAGAGTGTGATTTTGCCACGTACTTGTTAGTTGCTTATCTGATTAATCAAGTCCAAGAAAAACACTTGGTAATTACAGGTTCAATTAGCAACATGAATGCTACTTATATGTCATTACTGCCTAATGTTCTCTATCTCTAATCTCCTTGCAATTTTTAACATTTAAAAAAATTTGGAAGATAAGATATCATTGTTCTTTTTTTTTTTTTTTTGAGACAGAGTTTCGCTCTTGTTGCCCAGGCTGGAGTGCAATGGCGCGATCTCAGCTCACCGCAACCTCCGCCTCCTGGGTTCCGGCAATTCTCCTGCCTCAGCCTCCTGAGTAGCTGGGATTACAGTCACGCGCCACCGGGCCCAGCTAATTTTTTGTATCTTTAGTAGAGACGGGGTTTCACCATGTTGACCGGGATGGTCTCGATCTCTTGGCCTCGTGATCCACATGCCTCGGCCTCCCAAAGTGCTGGGATTACAGGCGTGAGCCACCACACCCGGCCTCATTGTTCTTTTAGAATTATAATTCTCTACTTGACACTTCAACTCACAAAAATTGACTGAAAGGGATTAGAAACTGTGCTAGTTCTTCGAATACCTCTGCAAACGTGCAGGTTCTCTGCTGTTTTAGTTCATTCATGTAATTACAGTTCAGTAAAGCACAGTGGCCGGGTGATACTGACGTGCTTCTACTGTTCTGGCTGCTGCAGTGCTGCTCTGGACCCGAGTCAGTCTGCCCACTTTTATCACAGGCTTGTTTCTCCCAAACAATGCCATAGTCAGTACAACCAGTCGTACACAACGGATGACAGAATTGCATACGATGAAATACATAATGTTTTAATAAATTACTACGACAGATAATTTGGTATAGAAATAACATGCAGTAGAATGGTATTCAATAGCATGTGCAATCACACAGCACATTCTGAATGATCTCAGATGCTCAGATTAAAAGGAGACTCTGGCAAGTTAAAAATCTAGTAGCATAAAAATTGGAGTCATCAGTGAGAGGCCACTCAAATGCCTGACTTGGGCAGGTGGTCGTTGAAACTCCCATCAAAATACAAACGCTGTTGGTTATCATTGCATCAAGAGTCGACCATTTGGACTCCTTAGGAGTTTTGAATAAAACTCAAATTCCCTGGAGAAGTCATACCTTCTGTGTGCACCGACTAATCCTAAATTGTCAGGGGTTAGGTTCTTGGGTAGTCAACAGCTGAGAGCAAGAACCTGAGAATGGCAAGCAAGGGCCCGCTCTTCCCAGCACCCCAGATCCCACACTCACCGAGACCTATGCCCTGCTGTAAGGAGGGAAGGAGGGAAGGAGAGGCCTGCTGGGGGAGGGGGTGGTGGGAGTGCCTGCCCCTGACACCTGGCTGGAAGGTGCTTTGCACTGACGCTGTGACATAAACGGTTAATTCTGCAGTGCGATTAGAATGAGAGGCCTGCTTTCATATGGGTTAGGTAGTACTCTGTCAGGCGGGCTTTTAAAGAAATAGTATTAACCATCAACAATGGTCTGGCCTTAAGAGACAACAGGCAGAAAACTCCCCAGGTACCTCTTTCTCCATTATTTTATATTATCTTAAGTCACAGAGCACTAGAGGCTACATCTGAAAAATGTTTCCTCCACCCTGTTCATTGCAGCTCCTGTGGGTTTCTGGCGGCATCTCTGCTTTGAGCCAATTCCAGTCAAACATATAAATCCAGCCAGTTATAAAAGGTAGTGTTCCCAGATCTGCCCCAGACTTTGAGTCTGTTCTTTTGGGTTATTAGAGGAAGAGATGAGGCCCCTGGACTAAGCAACACCCACCTCCTCCCTGGCACCACATGGCTTTCCATGGCGTTGGCTCCCATGAGCTCGCAGAAGTCTCTGGAAAGCTACTGTGTCTCGGGAGCTTATATGACCAGGACTGTGTCTTGTTTGGTACCTGTGAGGGACATAGTGCAGAATCCACAGTCCCCATGGCATCGAGAATTCATTGTCAGGATATCTTATTTAATGATTCCTGAAAATTTTGCCATTGAAATGGTCTCTGCTCACCCCTGGGTTCTCCTAGGCCAGCCTGGAAATGCGGAACCCACAGTGAGTGGGTGAATAGGTCCCGTGTGTAGCACGATGGGAATCTTGACGACTCTACTTCCCAAAAAACACATAGAAGATCCAAGCAATCCACTTGCCAGCTTAAAAACAAGAACAGACACTTGTTCCCATTTTTGGAGGCTGCCTCTGTATCTGATTCTGAATTTGCAGAAACAGTTAGATGCTTCCATTCTTTTTTACTGCCGAGATGCTCATAGGAAGTCAATGAGAAAAAAGTTAGCCCTTTAGGTTGAAGGTTGACGCATCGCCTCAGAGGCTTCCGCATGAACCCCATGGAGCTGTGGATGCAGGTCTGCGCCCGCATTGACAGGACGACACAGTCCTCACGCTCCTGAGCTATCAGCCTGTTTACTTGTTTCTTATAGAAAAAGAAGAATATTTTGATGATGTAGTGTTACAAGATGATTCTTCTACTCAGCGTCAAGTTTCAATAAAGCCCTTGGCATTTGCATGTTTATTATTTCTTGTTTTAGTCACTTAAGAGCACTCAAAAGGTTGAAGACACATAGTAACTTGAGTTTTCCCGAGTGAGAGCTGAGATGCTCTCTGCTAGGAGTGTGTGCAGAGCAGGTCCCTGGGTTCATGACAGAGCCTGGTCAAGCCCTCGACACCTGTACCCCAATGCCTGTCTGCTCTTCTTCGATCAGCTGTGCATGCTTATGAATCGGGGAATTCAAGAGTCTTAAAGGGAATCCCTGCACACTGGAAGTCAGGAATCGAATACAGACACTTGTTAATTAGAAAAAACTTGAGGGTTTCAGCTTCACTGAACACGTTGAAGGGAAGAATCCTGACATGCCTGAGTTCTGCCAGTGTTACATCTGCAACAATCACACGTTTTGAAAGCTCTGTGGCATTAAAAAGATCATGATCCCTCGACATGCTCCTTAATCTGCACACTCCCCAGACCCATGGCCTATTTCCCATTCAGATAAGAAATTATTATGTTAATTGAGCTGCTTTATGCTGTGAATGGTACAGGGTTATGATTCAGTCACTTTTTCCTTTTACCTACTTGAGGCTTAAACCTTAACCATGGAAATGACTTTCTTGCCTCTTCCCAGTGGCAATCTGGGCAGCTTCACGTCTCCCACATGATGAGAACTAGGGACATTGGTCAACACCAAACTCTCATCTGGCGAGAACAGAGCTTGTCGGTCTGTTCAGTGGTGCCTGGGACCCAGGCGCCAAGACTCCCTACCCCTCCATGGGAGAGGTTCAGGCCAGTACAGCTTCCTGCCAAGGACATCTGAAACAGAGGCTGTCCCACTTTCCAACCTTCGTTTTCTAAGTTGATTGTTTAAGTTAATCGCGTTTACAGCTTCTACCGTCATACTGTGGTATTGCTTGAAATCCCTCAGGATAATTGGCTGTTGGTCTGCAGCTACGTCCAGTCTGTCATGTCTTCATTCAAACGGTCACTGGCTGCTCAATGGTCTGGCCAGTTTCATTACTGACTGCGTCACAGTTTGGGGCAATAGTAAGAAATCATAAGTTCTTGCTAGAAAAGCTAAAAAATGTACTAGAAATAATTGTTATTATTGAAAATCAAATGATTACTTTCTACCTAAAGCATGGGTGCGTTTTTCAATACATACTCCATTGCCTCTTCTTTCTTTAAAGTTTCCCTAAGTTAATAGTGAGTAATACATTATGAGCACCAGTGCAGAAGTTTCTTTTATGATGTTAGGTCTTTTGCAAAGTTGAGTCTTTCTAAAAAGGATTTAAATTATGACTTTGTAGCAGGAGAAATTTCATGTGACTTCAAAACCCCTGGACATGTACCAGCTCTGCCCAGCTGCCCCTGTGCAGGGGTGCATGTGTCCAGCCTGCTATTGTTACTTCTCTGCTTTCTCAACCACTTATTTTTTTTACATTTTAATTCTTTAATTCTTGTGGGTACACAGTAGGACTATGCATTTATGGGGTACTTGAGATTTTTTAATATGAGCATGCAACGTGTAATAATCACATCACAGAGAGTGGGGTATCCATTCTCTCAAGCAGTTACCCTTTGTGTTACAAACAATTCAATTACACTCTTTTGGTTATTTTTAAATGTATGATTGAATTATTATTGATTGGAGTTGACCATTCATTAATTCTGTTACCAAGATGAGTAACTTGGATGTTAAACAACAAATGGAGGCAATAGAATTCCACTTCAGCTTTGCTTAGCGTTCAGCTAAGGAAAAATATCAAGAGAACCCTTATTTCATGCTTCCACGTGACTTGAGAGCTACCTGGACTGACAGAGCATCTCCTGGAGCAGCCGGCGAGCAGCAGTGAGTCCTGTCTTCCTAGGAGTCTTTATTTTTGCTCCACCTCCCTGCAATCCCCAAGGTCAATGAAAGAGAGTTGAATATAGATTAAAATGTTCTGCAAGTGTAGGCACAAAAATGCTTTCTTTCTCCAAATGCTCAGTCACCAAAGAAAGACAATAAGAATGTTTTTTATTTTTTTATACTTTTAGTATTTAAATTCTGGGTTACATATGCAGGACGTGCAGGTTTGTTACATAGGTAAGAATGTGCCATGGTGCTTTGCTGCACCTGTGAAACCATCACCTGGGAATTAAGCCCGGCATGCATTAGCCCTTTTTCCTGATGCTCTCCCTCCCACCCTCCCCGGACAAGCTCCAATGTGTGTTGTTCCCCTCCCTGTGTCCATGTGTTCTAATTGTTCAGCTCCCACTTGTAAGTGAGAACATGTAGTATTTGGGTTTCTGTTCCTTCATTAGTTTGCTATGAAGATAATGGCTTCCAGCTTCATCCATGTCCATGCAAAGGACATGATCTTGTTCCTTTTATGGTTGTATAGTATTCCATGGTACACATGTGCCACATTTTCTTTATCCAGTCTATCACTGATGGCCATTTGGGTTGATTCTATGTCTTTGCTATTGTGAATAGTGCTGCAATAAAGATATGCGTGCATGTATCTTTATAATAGAATAATTTATATTCCTTTGGGTACATATCCAGTAATAAAGTTACTGGTCAAATGATATTTCCAGTTCTAAATCTTTGGGGAATCATCACATTATCTTCCACAATGGTTGAACTAAATTACATTCCCCAATTCTTCAATTTTTAAATGTCCTTTCGTCAACTGAGTCTTGCATGGGAAGGTGCCATGGGACTCACACATTTTCCTGATGGTTAGTGGCGTTTGCCCCTGTGTATCCTCTGGTGAAAGGTCTGTTTGTGTCCTTGCCTACTTTCTAGTTGAATTGTTTGTTTTTTCTGTAAAGGATTGAGCAATCTTCATTTGTTCTAGAGACTAGTCCTTTGCCGGATGGGTGGTCTGCAGGTCTTTTCCTACAGCCTGTGCTGTTTATTTTCATCATCTCCACATGGACTTTCACAGAGCAAATGGTTTTAATACTTACCAAGAGCCATTTATCAACTTTTTAAAAAACTGATTCTGTATTTGGTGTCAGATCCAAGAACTTTTTGCCTAGTCTTATATCCTGAAGGTTCCTCGTTTTGTTTTCTGCAAGTTTTATGGTTCTCCATTTTACATTAAGTTCATAATTCGTTTTGAGTTAATTTTGTGTGTTACGAGGTTAGGCTGAGGCTTGCATTTGCAGCCTGTGGCTGTTCAACTGCTCCAGCATTGCATGTTGAAAAGTGCACTGGTCTTTTGGATGTTTCTACTTGGATGCTCTGCAGTTCTCAGTTATTTACTCAAACCTTAATTTAGTGCTAGAAGGTATTGATTTTTTACTTGTGATTGAAGTCCATAATTACTTGGCTTTAACTAAGGGATATCATCCTAGGTAATCTGGGTGGACCTGGTTTAAGCTGCTGAAGGCTTTGAAAGCAGAGATGAGGGCTCCCTGGAGAGGAAGAAGCCCCACTTACGGGCCAGCACCAGCTCATGCCTACCTATGGATTTTAGACTCGACCAGCTAGCTCCCTAATCCTATAAGCCAACTCCTAGCAACAAATGCTTGCTAAATATCTCCTACTCCTTCTGCTCTTTGATCGGACCCTGCCTGATACAAAAAGAATATTCTCCCTCTGTTGATTTCTTGTCTACCTTCATCAAAAATCAAGCATATCTTGTGGGTCTTTCTCTAAGTTTTGTGTTCTGTTCCATGGATCTATTGGTGCTTTTCTACCTTCATCAAAAATCAAGCACATTTTGTGGGTCTTTCTCTAAGTTTTGTGTCCTGTTCCGTGGATCTATTGGCTAGCCGTCTGTCAACATCACAGTGTCTGGATTACTGTAGCTATGCAGTCCGTCTGAATATTGGTAAAGTGATTCCTCCCTGTTCTTCTCTTTCAACACTGGTGTAGTTATCCTGGGTGTCTCTGGATGGGGGTGGGGTTTCAGGCCCACGGAGAAGGAGAGTGCTTTCCATGGTCACTGTTTTCAGTGGCAATTGATCCCATTTGCAGGTGGCACTGGGCTCCGTTGGTGTTGTCTAGAGTAGCCCCTGATTGATCAGGGGAGGAACGTGCCTACCAGGGCTACCTTCCTGTGGGGGCTAGTGGTCTGTAGGTGGGTGACACAGAATCTGGCTCCCATTTCTCTGTTGAGTAGGGTCACAAGACGCCTTGCTGCCGTGCTGTTCTTCCACCCCCAGAAGTGCAAACCACATCACTTTCTCTTACCGTGCATCACAGCTGTCTCAGTTACCTATGGCTTTGTTTCCAGGTTTTATAGTCCTGCTAAGTGGAAAGATCAGGGAAACAGGTGTGTACCACCCTTTCTAGGCTAGAAGTTGAAGTGTGCATTTTTAATCTAACTTTTTCTTTTCTCTTTTCATTTGTCTCTTTTCCCAAAGTCCTTCACCCACATCAGAACCTACTCAAGATTGCCCATGTTATGACTGAGTGTTCATTCTGTGTTTTCGTATACATGTATAGAATACTGTGTAAACATGTGCAAACATACACGCACACACCTGCATACACACAGAGGTGCATTTGTACACATACAAAAAGGAATTCGTCCATTTTTGTTTTATGAGAATAGATTGATTAATCACTTGTTTCAACAGCTTTCTTGATTCACTTAATATTTTCGAAACTCTCTCTAGGAAATATGGTGTAGCTGTAATTAGTTTTTTGGGGGTTTCATAGTTTTTCATGGAGAGGTGTAGCCTAGTTTATTCAGCCAGGCTCCTACTGATGGATGGTCCCTTTATTTGCAGCTCTTATCCATGTGAACAATGCATCTACATCTTGTACATTTGACTTTCTAGTGATACAATTTCTCTGGGATGGATTCCAAAAGTGGGATTATGGGGTTAAAGAATTTATATATTTTGAATTAAACATCTGTTTCCACCTTGCTTCTGAAAAAAACCCACAAAACTTCACATTCCTTCTCAATGTATGAGAGTAAACCTTTTCCAAGAAAGAGATTTCCTGAAGTCAGAACCTCCCCATTACCCAGCCTCCCTTTTCTGGCCTCAGCAAAATGCGTTTGTTGCTGCACTGATAAATCCCCATGACTATTCAGGTATAGGATGGCCAATAGCAGCACAAAATTCCTCCAATGGTGGAAGCATGTTTATTTCCGCTTGCTTTTGCTCATTCTGGTAATCCTCATTTCCCTGTGATCCCTGGGAATAGAACAGCTGTGGGTTACTAATCAGCTTTGCTCCTTATTGGCAGAAACACAGAAGTGAACTTATGATCTCATCTTTGATCCTCCATCACAAAGCACTAATTCCAACTCATTTATAAAAGTTCAGTGCTAGCTTGGAAAACGTGTCTCCTGTAGAGTACAGAATTCAGGCCCTTTGGTCTCACTTTGCTACCTCAGAGTTTGGATGTAAAAATGCATTGTGTCTCTTCTGCTGCCGTGTGTTGTAATCTTGGGTTAGATTTCTTGCAGTTACTGTATGTTGTCATTTCTAAAATGATGTTCAAGCTTTGATAGTAAAGAAAAAAGAAAGAAAAAGAAAGGAACAAAAGATCTACTTGAGTTCTCTACAAGCATGGCACAATATTAGGAATAACAGATTTAAAATTCTCTGGGTGGTTTGCTGTATGAATCTTTCTTTGAAATAACAGATGAAGCCTGTAGGTTCAATTTATTCTTAGAAAAACAAAGCATGATATTAAAAAGAAGAAAAACAAGATGCCTTCAAAAGGAGCAGTGGCTGTAAATAGTTGAGTCAACAATGCAGGAAAAATCACCCAAATCACAGCTAGTTTATATTCCTGAACCGATAAAGAAAGGCTTAGTAGAAAATGTTGTGTTCTCAGTGTGGGCCTGTTTAGAGGAGGATTGGGCCCATTGTGGAGCACTTAGACAGAAGACAGCTTGGACAAAGCCTCCAACAGGTGGAAGAGCAGATCCAAGGGACTGTAAGGACTGTAAGGAAGAGCAGATCCAAGGGCCACTTGGGACCCAGGGAAGAGAAGAGATGCAAAGACTGGCAAGCGATAAGCCGTGGAGCAGTAGTTCATCACTGATCTATCTATTCCTTCCTTCATTCAGCAGTTACCAGCCGATAGGCTACTGTGTGCAAAAAGCTCTGCCCAATGCTGGGAATACAGTGGTGAGAACAAAAGCATGTGCAGGCTCTGACCTCACAGTCTACATGGGGTGTGTGCAAAAGACACTGGTCAGAGAATTATTTTTACTGGTGGCGATTGTGAATGGGATTGTGTTCTCGATTTGTTCTCAGCTTGGATGTTGTCAGTGTATAGGGATGCTGCTGATTTTTGTACATTGACTTTGTATCCTGAAACTTTGTTGAAGTTGTTTAACAGATCAAGGAGCTTTTGGGCAGATACTATGAGGATTTTTAGAGATAGAATCGTATTTTCTGCATACAGGGATAGTTTGACGTCCTCTCGTTCTATATGGATGCCTTTTCTTTCTTTCTCTTGCCTGATTGCTCTGGCCAGGACTTCCAGTACTATGGTGAAGAGGAGTGGTGAGAGAGGGCATCCTGGTCTTGAGCCAGTTTTCAAGGGGAATGCTTCCAGCTTTTGCCCATCCAGTATAATGTTGGCTGTGAGTCTGTCATAGATAGTTCTTACTATTTTGAGGACTGTTCCTTCAATGCCTAGTTTGTTGACAGTTTTTAACATGAAGGGATGTTAAATTAATCAAAAGCCTTTTCTGCATCCATTGAGATAATCATATAGGTTTTGCTTTTAGTTCTGTTTATGTGATGAATGACATTTATTGATTTGCATATGTTAAGCCAACCTTACATCCCAAGGATAAAGCCTACTTGGTCGTGATGGATTAGCTTTTTGATGTGCTGCTGGATTTGGTTTGCAAGTTTTTTTTTTTTTTTTTTTTTTTTTTTTTTTTTTTTTTTTTTTTTAGGATTTTTGCATTGTTGTTCATCAAGGATACTGGCCTGAATTTTCTTTTCTTTTTTTTTGGTTGTGTCTCTGCCAGATTTTGATGTTAGGATGATGCCAGCCCCATAGAGTAAGTTAGGGAGGATCAGTCCTCAATTTCTTGAATAGTTTCAGTAAGAAATAGTATCAGTTGCTCTTTACATTCCTGGTAGGATTTGGCTGTGAATCCATCTGGTCTTGGGCTTTCTCTGGTTGGTAGGTTTTTTATCACTAATTCAGTTTTGGAACTCATTATTCTAGGAGGCAATTTATTCCTGGTTTAATCTTGGGAGGCTGTATGTTTCCAGGAATTTATTCATTTCTTCTAGGTTCTAACTTGTGTGCCTAGAGGTGTTAATAGCAGTCTCTGAGGGTTATTTGTATTTCTGCAGAGTTCATGGTAACGTCACTTTGCCATTGTTGGTTGTGATTATTTAGATCTTCTCTCTTCTTTTATTAGTCTAGCTAGTATTCTATCTTATTTATTCCTTCAAATGGCAAACTTCTACATTCATTGATTTTCTTTGTATAATTTTTCCAATCTCAATCTGCTAGTTTTGTTTCTTGAAGGCCCTTGTGTTCAGCTTGAAAATTCAAAGATCCATGTTTATGGAACAGTTTATGTTCATGGATTCTTTCATTTCCTCCAGTGCGATTTCTCCTTCTCTGCTGTTTTAATGGTCTAAGCAGACTTTGTAAAGGAGAAGCTTCCCCAGGCTCTTCCTAGGAGTTTCCAAACATAGAAAATGTCATACCAGTTAAGCAGGCCTTGTCACTTTCATAGACTGTGATGCAATTATTTGCATATTTCCAATTGCTTTTAATAGGTACATCTTCAAGACGATGGCAACTATGATTTATACACCAAATTCAGCATAACAGTGGTGACTTCCCTGGGGACCATGTTTAGATTAAATTATTTAATCACGCTAGCCAAGTGCTTGGGACCTAGAAAAGAAGGAGGACAGGGGTTGGACTCTGGAAGCTCTGAGGTTTTAAAGAAGGTGGGGAAGGGAGGGGTGTGGCCAGGGATAAAGGAGAGGTCAGAAAAGTCTGTCATGCTCTCTGCTGGCTGACAGAGGTGGTTTTGTTGAGGGTTTCTATTTTGTGTTTCAGGAGGAGATCCTAGATCATTAGGAGGGGATCTAATGATCTCTTCTTTATATAATCACCTCTATTTCTTTTCTCAAGCAGCTTGAATCTTTCACTTACTGTGAAAGGCTAAATATAAAAAAGAATACTAATACTTTTTAAACTTTCATACCCTGCCAAGCTGTGGAGCTGGGCAAGCCAGGTGGAGGGGGAGGAGCTGGGCAAGCCAGGTGGAGGGGGAGGAGCTGGGCAAGCCAGGTGGAGGGGGAGGAGCTGGGCAAGCCAGGTGGAGGGGGAGGAGCTGGGCAAGCCAGGTGGAGGGGGAGGAGCTGCCAGGTGGGGCCTGGGAAGTCTGCTCCAGAGCTGGCTTGCAGATGCCAGCAGTTCGCTCTTGGTCAATGTATGGCACATTTCGTTTCCTTCTGCATCAGTTTTTCCCCAAAATTATGACTGTTTTAGTGAAACTGTAGATGGCTTTATGAGAGAGGAGTTTGTGCCTTAAAAATCTGGAATAACTGAAATCATAATTATACAGAAAATACTTTGTACAGACTTCGGAGATCCTGCTACATAGAAAACACCTTCAGCACTTTGGGAGGCCGAGGCGGGTGGATCACGAGGTCAAGAGATCGAGACCATCCTGGTCAATATGGTGAAAACCCGTCTCTACCAAAGATACAAAAAATTAGCCGGGCATGGTGGCACGTGCCTGTAATCCCAGCTACTCAGGAGGCTGAGGCAGGAGAATTGCCTGAATCCAGGAGGCGGAGGTTGCGGTGAGCCGAGATCGCGCCATTGCACTCCAGCCTGGGCAACAAGAGCGAAACTCCGTCTCAAAAAAAAAAAAAAGAAAACACCTTCTCTTAGATGTGAACTAATCTCTTTTTGTCTGTGGTCAGCCCATGCTAGAAACACTTATGACAATGGCGATCATTGTGAGAAGCACACACACAGCCCTTTACAAAGGACTCTCATTCTCACTGCCTTAGTGCGTGCCCTCGAGTTCACACCTGAATGAGTTAAGGAGCACAATTATGCTACCTTCCCGCAGGTACACAGAGAGGAAAGGGTGAAGCTTGTACTAAACCAGTCTATTAATTTCTAAAAGGAAATTACAAAAATTAAAATTTGGGCTGGGGATATATATACACATGAACAACTAATAGTCAGAAAAATATTCTTCAATAATCAGATGTTAACAAGTCTTAGCAACTTACTTAGTTCACAAGAATAAATTTCTCATTTTTATACTTTTTTTGCAACAAATTTCTAGCCACATTTTTTTTTTTTAATTGTGATAGAGTCTCGCTCTGTACCCAGGCTGGAGTGTAGTGGTGTGATCTTAGCTCAATGCAACCTCCGCCTCCGGGGTTCAAACAATTCTCCTGCCTCAGCCTCCTGAGTAGCTGGGATTACAGGCATGTGCCACCATGCCTGGCGAATTTTTGTATTTTTAGTAGAGACAGGGTTTCATCATGTTGGCTAGGCTGGTCTTGATCTCCTGACCTTGTTATCCACCCAACTTGGCTTCCCAAAGTGCAGGGATTATAGGCTTGAGCCACTGCGCCTGGCCTCTAGCCACTATTTTTATCTTAAATTATTATTCTAGAATTTTTCTAGCTCCCCGAATCAAAGTTTATCTTTCTAGAATTCCTCCTAGGATAAAGTTTATTCTGTTCTAAAGACAGTGTTAGAGCTATTAGAATTTAATTTTTAAAGAAATTAGCAATATAATTCAAAAGTTAATAGCAGAAACACAAAATAAAAACATGATTTACCTCTGGTTGATCTTACCAGTAAGATATTTCCTCTTTTAATTTTATTTTGCTTTGGATATTTTTCATTGATATTTATGCTGTAGTTTTTATTCTTAAATATCCTTGTCCAAGCTGAAAATGCCATAAATCTGGAATATCTGGCTCAGTTATTATTATTTTTTCTACTGGGACTCTTGTTTAGAAAGGAAATGTATGACAAGTAATAAAAATGGCAGTTGGATGGAGCTGTCATGAGAACGGCCTGGTTCTGTGCTTGATGTCACCAGGACACTGTGGCCAAGGAGCTGCTCAGCGAGCCTTGACAGCCCAGAGAAGCCAGCACTGCCATGGAGGCTCAGCGCACAGCCCAGGACAGCAATGTCCACGCCACTGGGGAGCTTGCTGGCAACGCAGAATCCCAGGTCTCCCCCTAGACACTTGGTGTCATGGGATCCCCGGTGGTCCGTGTGGATGCTGAGGTGTGAGGAGACTGCCCGTCACTCTGCTCGCTGGAAGATCGCTCTGTCTCCTCCCAAAACAAATGCATCTCTCTGCACCCACCACTCTTCCTCCATCTCTGAAAACAAGGCCCATTGTTAATTACTTCTCATTCTTCCTAAGGCTCCCTTCTAAGGCTTCTTTTAGTTAGAGTACCGTATTTGATAATTGCAACAATTTCTGCAGCATGAAGGTGATGAAACCAAAAGACCTCTGCCTCCCTTTCTTCATACTCTGTGTCACGTAACCAATACCGACAGTTTGATCAGTGTACTGCCATTTCCCCCTTGAGTTTTCGTGTGTTTTCTTCTTACCCCACCTACCCGCCGCCAATTGTTCTCTGTGCCCTAATGGCTTTGAAATGAACACCTGTTGCTGGAACCTGTCTCTGCAGCTCCAAAGCTCAGACTTCAGGTCACTAGCAGATATTTCTTTTGGATGTTCCTTAGGGCAACTTAAATTCCCAAAATGAATGACAGCACTTCATGACCACCCAGGAAGACAGCTAAACACTTCCTCAAAATTATGAATGACTTGGGCACGCCTTAAAATGACGCCTGTACGATGTTGCAGTAAGATCCCACAAACGATGCTGATACCGCCTGATTTGACCTAATGAGATTCTGCCAGCCCCATGCGATTGGAGAAATCCTCCCTTCCTATTTTACGGACAAGCTGCAAATTTGTTGTTGCTAGGCTGGGAATATGGGGTCCCCAAAGCTTTTGAGTGGCACGGCCAGGGAATATCAGTGTCTCTCCAAACCGTCAGCTTGGGTTGACACTTCCCAGTTACCAGAACATCTCCACATCATACATTTCCCAATACATTTGAAAATTGTATGCTCTAAGTCTATGTTGGCACATTAAACCCTGTGTTGAACTTACGAGGCTGTTTAGAGCTTTAGATATTACTCAGCTTAAAAGAAAGGAGTTCACGGTGAATTGGCTATTCCCTTTTAGCTTTTAGCCTTTAATGGGATTCAGAAACCAATAAAACACATAATCCATGGGAACAAGGCAGAGCTTTTCCCCTTTGTGTCCATTTTCTATTTCTTGCTTCTTAGCTCATATATCATAGAATTAGTTCTACCATTTGTAGGTCTTAATCAAGGCGTCTCAATAGCAGCACTCTTGGCATTCTGGCTCGATCACTCCTTGCTGGGCAGCTCCATCTTCCTCCTGGTGTGCATTGTGAAGCTGGGCCGCACCCTGGCCTCTACCCACTGGATGCTGGCAGTGGCTCCCCACACCTCTGGGTGCTGCACAATTTCCAAATGTCCCCTCAGAGGAAACTGTTGCTTCCAGCTGAGAACTACCCTCACCTAATGATCTTCTCAACTGTTGGGAAAAAATCTTCCCGACTAGGCATGTCCTGAGATCCTGAAACATGGCAAATAGCGCCTCTGACATGGGAACCTGTCATGTCTGTTACACGTTGCTGGTGCCATGTCCATGTGACTGCTCTTGCGAAATCTTTTCCGTGCATACAATTCCCATCTTTGAGTGTGTGGGAGGGGCACGCAGGGAGTGGGTGAGGACCTGAGGGAGCCCTGCTGCCTACCCCACATCCCACTGCACTCCAGATCCCGCCCTTTTGCATCTGCCGATGCTGAGGACTTTCCTTTCCCTATCAACCAAGTAATTGACCATTTGTGCACCTGTTCTTTTTGTCTTCGCATTTTGTGATTTGTAAGAACAGATGTCTTCTAGTTTTGTGAAAGGTGATGTTTGGGTTTTCTATTTTTTTTTGATGTCACCACATTGATCGGAAAAGGGTTTATTTTCTTGCTCTTATTATATTGAGATAATTTTTGAAAAGACAAGGAAAAAATGTGTTACTGTGCCAAATTAGATGGAAGGGCCTGGTACAGTTTCGCTGATGAATTCGGGGAGAACGGCAAGACTCAGGAGACAGGATCCCCCACACCCTGAGCTCCTTTCAGCCCAACAGGGACGTGCATGTGTGTTTCTAGAAGAATTTCTTATTTAAAATGAGAACCTTCGTTTTCCACCAGTTTAAGAGGTTTTACTGCAGTGTTATATAGGAGTCAATTTAAGGGGTGCCTAGATAACTCATAATCTTAGAGAAATAGCTTTTAATTAAATTTCAATTAGTTAAACTTGAATTGTGTCTGCTTGTTTAGAAGGCGTCTTCCCAGAATGAAAATAATGTATTGAAACTCAAACCTGTAAATATTGTTCATTAATACCATTTGTTCAAATCACAAAGTCTTTAAGTTAGAGTTCATTACATGGGGAAGTAATGGCTGAGTGGTTTGTCTCTGTGTTTATTTGCTGGTAATTTTGAAGTGAGACAAATTAAATGCACGGCTGGAAGCAGCTCTGTTCGGAATCAGCACTACGCTGTGTTTGTCGTGGGTGCAGATTACTCGCAGCTATGAAACTTTTGCTCAGAGGCAAAGGCCTTTTCCTGGTTTCTTTAAGAGCAGGTCCTGTGACACTGTTTCCTCTCTCACGCCTCCCGCCCCTCCCTGAGCGACGGTCTTCACAAACACCCGGCCTTGTAGCATGTGATGACCTGTCTTTATTGGAGGAAGTGCGGGCCCAGGTCTGGAGTGGGGTTGGGGAGGAGAGTGTGAGACCCCGCAGGCTCACCTCCAGATCAGGGTGGGATTTCACACACGCGCCTCATCGCGATGCAGAGAGGGGTCCCCTCTGCTGGGCCTCAGATGAGTCAAGACGAACGGAGGGTCATTCCTGACAGTCACCTTGGAAACACGGGAGGAGGCAGTTCTCCCGGGTGGGAAGAGCAGTGGCCAGGGGTGACCACAGCACCACCCTCTCTTTATCCTCATTATGATGGGCCCAGGGGCCGAGCCCCAGACAGGCACTGGGGTACAGAAGCCTCACAAGAGGAACCGAGAAACCTGTCACTTTAAGGCTGATGAAGACATGATTTTATCCTGGGGAAAACAGCAGTGGAAGCCAGTTTGTTCTAAGACCCTTCTAAGTTCTCTTGGCACTGGATTCGCTTACTGGGGTTTCTCCACCTCAGCACTTGGGGCCGATCATCTCTGAGGGTCAGTCCCAGGCACTGGAGGGCCCCAGCAGCTTCTGTGGCCTCCACCCACGTGATGCCAGTAGCACCCAGGCATCAACAACAACCCAAATGGTGCCAGCATCGCCAGCATCCCCAGGACAGCATCACCCAGGGCTGACAATCACAAGGTCACTCACTGGCTCAGAAAAATGACTATTATTTAAATTGGGGTGGCAAAAGGAGCATGTCTCCTGATATTTTACCAAGAATAGCTGTAGAACAATACTAGATATACGTATTTTTAAATCAAAGGTTGGAAGCTGTGAGTCCTGGAGCCCTGTGCAGATGGAGCTCTGTTGTGGCTTCATTTTTTGTTGTGTGTGTGTGTGTGTGTGTGTTTGTGTGTGTGACTGTCATTGCTCCTGTTTCGCTCATGGTCTGCATGCTTATGAGCACAGCTCATGCCCTGGCTGGAGAGAAGTGGTTGCCTCATGACCAGGTGGGGTTCTTCCTCTGGGCGGTCCCGTCCTCCCCACCATGGCCGCGTGGCGCTGCACCTACAGGTCGGGACCACCTCCTTCTCTGACTGGCCTCGTTCCTCCCGCTGGCTTCTGCATCTCATTTTGCTTATAGGAGACCCTGCTGCACTCATCTGCTGCAACAGCCTCCTGCACCGGTTTCTCCACCTTCCTCACACCTCTCAGGCCAGAGAGAGCACCCCACCCCCGCGGCCTCCCGTGACAGGGCCCCGAACTGGTGGAGCTGCGGTCCCTGGCTGGTTGCTTTCTGGTGGCCAAGGCTTTTTAAATCTTCGGCTCCATGAGAAACTGGAGTGGTTGTCATATCAGTCTTGCAAGAGCCATCATCTTCTTGGATCCTCCTCGACGTTTCTGGTCTTCTCTTTCGAGAGACTCCTTTGTTTCCTGGCAGGTCTTCAACCTTCCGGTAAGTCTCTCACCTCTAGGAGGACCTTCCGGTCTGGCCCCTTGCCCCCTGCCGCCTGTACCTTCCACGGGGAATGACAGCTTCTCCACCCAGCCAAGGCTTTCAACATGGGACTTAACCTGCCTCAGCGTCTTTCTCAGAAGGTGGTGAGTGATTTATTCCAGAAGCACTTTGCTAGCAGCTGGCTGTCCTCCCAAAGAGCCTCCACGTGGCTCTGTCCACAGCCCCAGGTGCTGACACCTTTCTGGAGCCTTGAGCCTCTGTTTGCTTCAGCCTGCAGCAGACACCCCTGGATGCCACTGTGGCTTGATGTGGCCAGTGCTGGGCTTGCGAAGGGGTCTGCATAACCCCTGGCCTCAGTCCTCACTGTCAGACAATTCGCTGCCGGGAGGATGGGCCCTGCTTGCAAAATGGGGGTGGTGGTGGAACCTCTCGATGTGAGCTTGCCTTTGAGAACAAATGTGATCCATCCCTCCCTTCTTCCTTCTTTACCCCACGACTGGCAGGGATTCTGCAGGGAGTTATGACCCATATTGACTTCCACTCTCTGTATCTTGTCAGAGCACCACACACAATAAAGCCTTTCCCTGTCTCGGAACCTGTGAGCTTGCTGTTTGCGGACCTGCCTGTCCACACTGTAGTCCCACCGGCTATCGAGCTTCTGAGGCCAGGAGTGGCAATGGCAGGAGGGAACACTAGGCCCTGCCCTGCACTCTGTTATGTCTGCTCCATTAAGTTCAGGTGTTACAGGTTTGCTTCATTAAATGTGTTTACTTAGTGAATGAATGGTAACCAAATGCCTTTGTAACTTTCTCAGTAATTCCTGACTGGCCTCATTTGGAAGGGAAAGATGGATGTAAACTCAGGATGTTCATGCTGCTTTGTTTGACAGGAAGGGCTGCTCATGCTGGGGCTGCCAAGGCTGTGCTGTGTCCCCCCTGCCTGGGGAACTTGGGCTGAGGATGAGGAGGGCCCAGCTCATGGCAGACGGCCCCGCCGCAGCTGCTTAGCAGTGACTCACGTCAAGGGCACTGTGCAACACGAGGGCTTTTCCATCCTTTAGGAAAAATATGAATGCTACTGCCTATTGGGACTCCAATTTATACTTCTGAAGCCAAAGTGACATCTGTGACCCATTTTAAAGCTGAAAAAGTAAATCAGTAGATGGGAAGACGCTATGATCATGAAAGCTGATCATTTCCCACGGCTTCCCTAAGCCCGTCAGCTCTGGTTTGGAGAACTCACATGCACACTGCAGGCAGGGAGGCTGAGGGTCTACGTGACTCAGCTTCACTGGACGCGGCTGTGCCTGGACTCTGGAGGACAATAACTCCCTCCATGTGAGTGAATGAACGAATGACACAGTGTGTGCTCGGCCTGTGATGAGCTTTGATTGTGTGAGTGGAAACTGGGATGAACAGGGGCGATCTCAGCACAACGTCCAGCAGGGCTTCTGAGGGTGGTCTAGAAACAATCCAGCCCCAGACACGCCCTCACCTTTGTTCAGGTGTGATGGCAGCGTCCCTCCATCTTTCCCCACCTGGAAGTGCCTGTTGTCGCCTGTAGCCTGGACACCTGCCGTAGCCACTTATCTCTCCCCTTGGTCCACGCTTCTGCTTGGTTTTCCATATTGCAGACAGGTGATTCTTCAACAATCACAAACCTTGTGGGTCCCTCCTCTACTCACCACCCTCTAGAGGGCTCTCATTGCTCTGAGGGTAAAGAGAGAAACCCCAACAGGACCTGGACAGCCGCCGGAGCTGGCCACCCCTCCCTCTCCAACCTCACGGTGTGAGATTTGCACAGATACCTGCTGTTCTCAGAAACCCTGTGCTCCCTCCTGCCGGCTGGTGCTCCCTCCCGCTGTGGCCAAATTCTCTGCTGCTTCCCATCTTCCTCTCCCTTTGCACTCCTCCTCTCTCTCTCTTTCCTCTCTGCCTGCTGATTTCTGTTACTCTGTTTTCTGCCTCAATTTCTTTCTTTCTTTTTTTTGAGACAGAGTTTCCCTCTTGTTACCCAGGCTGGAGTGCAATGGCACAATCTCTGCTCACCGCAACCTCTGCCTCCTGGATTCAGGCAATTCTCCTGCCTCAGCCTCCTGAGTGGCTGGGATTACAGGTGTGCACCACCATGCCCAGCTAATTTTTTTTTTTTTTTGTATTTTTAGTAGAGATGGGGTTTCACCATGTTGACCAGGATGGTCTCGATCTCTTGACCTCGTGATCTACCTGCCTTGGCCTCCCAATCCATTTCTTTCTTTTTTCCTCTCTGCCTCTCTCCCTCTGTCTCTCCCCGTTCTATCTCTGTCTCTTTCTGACTCCTTTCTTCTCTCTCCTCTTTCTCCATTTCTGTCTCTTTTTCTGTCTACTTCTCTTGCCCTCTTCCCCTCCTTTCTCTCTCTTCACCTTTCCTTCTCTCTGGTTATGTGTTCAGCTCATGGCTGTTCTGGTTTCAGCCCCAACACTGTGTCCCCAGAGACAGCCTCCGTGAGGCCCATGGTGCTTGCTTATGTTCCTTCATGGAACCATGCGCTCTGTCTTCTCTTCCTTCGGTGGGGTCTTGCTCTGCCACCCAGGCTGGAATGCAGTGGTGTGATCACAGCTCACTGCAGCCCTGAATTCCTGGGCTCAAGTGATTCTTCCATCTCAGCCTCCTGAGTGGCTGGGCCCGCAGGTGAGCACCATCAGGCCTGGCTAATTTTTAATTTTAATTTGTAGAGATGGGATCTCCCTGTGTTGCTCAGACTGGTCTCAAACTCCTGGGCTCAAGTGATCCTCCTGCCTCAGCCTCCCAAAGTGTTGGGATTATAGACATGAGCCACCGCGGCCAGACATCATGTACTTTTCAACAACCAAGTTATAATCTGTAATTACAGAGTTAGTTCGTCACTATTTGCTCAATATCTATCTCTTCCCACATCATAAGCTCCGTAGGGTAGAGGCAGCTCACTCTCAACAACACACAGTTATGGAGTTTCTGCTTGTATAGGGCATTTCTGCATTGTCCACCGGCCACTGCTACTATTGAAATTCAGTGAAAGTGAAACAAGGTTAAAAAACTCAGTTCCTCACACACATTAGCCACATTTCAAGTACTCAACACCCACGTGGGACTAGTGAATACTGTGTTGGGTAATGCGAAGTGTAACATTTCTATGACTGCAGAAATTTCTATCAGGTGACATCGGTCTAGATTCTGGAGTCCACAGTGAATAAAATGTGTATCAGCCCAGGGAACCTTCCACTACATTTGCCTAACATCACTGGATGTGGCAGCACCTTACATATCCTGTGAGCTTCGATGAGCCGGAGCGATATAACCACCACCAGAAATCAGATTCTCCTTTCTTAGTCACAACAAAATCGCACTTCTCACCTTTGTCAAGGGCATAAATGTACCCTTCATACCCCTATTACATTTTGTTAAAAAAATTACCACATTAAACATATGAGTTAAATTGAAAAAAAAAAAAGACGAAGTCCTGTCTGGAGACTGACCTCACTGGGTGACGGTCTATGTGTGTCAAGCCTCATAAAGTCTGCCCAGAGCCATGGGCGGCAAATATTTGTGGAAGAAATTAATTACTGAGAGGTTTCCTGAAGGGGCAATACTCGGGTTATCAAGGACGCTCACACAGAGAATTCATCCTAGTACATCACGTACGTGTCAGTGATGTGTGCGGGTATTTAACAAGACTGACTGGCAATGTTTCCATGCCCATCTCCCTTCCGTGTTGAGTAGAAAACAAACAGGCGGAACCGGCGGCCCAGCAGCCTCCCCAAGCTTCCTGATGTTCAGAGGCGGTCTCTCCTTTTTCCCATAAGTCAGGGCTCATCTCAGGCTTCAATAAATGCTACAAAGAATTCTTTGGCCGGGCGCGGTGGCTCAAGCCTGTAATCCCAGCACTTTGGGAGGCCGAGGCGGGTGGATCACAAGGTCAAGAGATCGAGACCATCCTGGTCAACATGGTGAAACCCTGTCTCTACTAAAAATACAAAAAATTAGCTGGGCACGGTGGCACGTGCCTGTAATCCCAGCTACTCGGGAGGCTGAGGCAGGAGAATTGCCTGAACCCAGGAGGCGGAGGTTGCAGTGAGCCAAGATCGCGCCATTGCACTCCAGCCTGGGTAACAAGAGCAAAACTCTGTCTCAAAAAAAAAAAAAAAAAAAAAAAAAAAAGAATTCTTTGATGAAAGGCAAAGGTGAGAATGGAACCTGTATGTGGAAAAAGCGAGTGGTAGCCTTTGCTAACTGCTTGGTGATACTTTTCATCATTGCAAATTTGTTTCACGTTTTTAGTGATTTGGAGGAGAATTGCAGCCACCACTCATATTTTTCTCTATTTCTTTTTGCTTCACTGATATGAAGAAGATAAAGTACATGATAGCATAATTCAATCTACTAACATATATAACCTAAAAACGTGGAGGGAGATGAGATAGAAAACTTCTTATGAAGTTAATAGCTCCGTTGAGTTCTGTGTAGATAAGCAGTTAACTTGGCTGTTCCTTTTAGCCCTGTAGCTTTGGGGAGGAAACAGTTCTGTTGCTGATTCATCCCGTTCAACCTGCACAGGCTGTCCCAGAACCACCAGAGAACTTGGACGCCTCTGCCTCCCCGACAGCCAGGGGCCCTGCTGGGAGAAGTGGAGTCCAGTCAGTGGCGAGTGTTTCCCGTGGGTGCTCAGAGCATCTATTGAACAGGTTGTGGGCTAGAGGAAGGAAAAGTTCACTCTGGTAAGCTCAGGACAGAGGCGTGCAGAGATTTTCCCGTCCACCTCTGGGTGCAGAGGGAGAGGAAAGAGCCACAGGGGCTTTGCCCGGGACACTTTTGGATGCTCCTTGCTGGAAGGACCAGGAAGGCAGGGGAAGGGGTGGGAGCAGGTGGATGAAAGTGGCTATAGTGTGGCCTTCATTGTGATTTATCCCTCTCTCTCTAATGTTTTTATAAAAAGGAAAAATAAGTTTGGCAAAATTAGATGAGCTGGGCTGGATGCGATGGCTCATGCTTGTAATCCCAGCACTTTGGGAGGCCAAGGCGGGTGAGTCATGAGGTCAGGAATTCAAGACTATCCTGGCCCAAATGGTGAAACCCTGTGTCTACTAAAAATACAAAAAAATTAGCCAGACGTGGTGGCAGGTGCCTGTAATCCCAGTTACTAGGGAGGCTGAGGCAGGAGAATTGCTTGAACCCAGGAGGCAGAGGTTGAAGTGAGCTGAGATTGCGCCACTGCGCTCCAGCAGCCTGGGTGACAGACTGAGGCTCTGTCTAAAACAAACGAACAAACAAACAAACAAACAAACAAATGCCTAGATAAGCTGAACGCTCATAACTATTGCTGTTTGATAAAATGACCTTCGGTGAAAACTGGTCCATGTAGGATGATACCTGTGCAGACGGACAGGCTTAGTGATGTAAATGAACACCGTCATGCTGCAGGAAAATGCCCCTCAGTTCTTTGGGAAGTATTAAAACTGAAAAGTGAGAAATAAAACAATGCCATTTGTGAAATAGTAACAATGAGCAGCCATGGGTTTATGTTCAGGCCTGCCCTGGAACCCTATAATAATTAAGATTTTTCTAGAAAAGCCTTGAGAGGTAAAAAGCCCTGGGTTGAAGGACACGCCCGCCGCATGCTACATGACCTCGGGAGATTCTCGAGATTCTCTTTACCCTTCTCTGTAAAGCAGGGCACCACACAGTGCTCAGGATGCAGCCCGCATGCGGTGGGAGTTTCTGAAATCTCAGCGCGCAGTACATTTACAAGTCCTGAATTATTGATTGCATATTTTTCTCTCCCACCTGAACCCAAAGGCTTCGTGAGGTCAGGACTGTGCTAGCCAAGTGCCCTAAGTGCTCCAGGATTGGAGTGGGCAGAGTGACTGAACGTTGAGGAGGGTTCAGTTTATCTCCAAGTCCATGTGTTCAGCAGAATGTGTCCCAGGAGAAACACGTCAGAGAGATGCCGACCAGAGACAGCCCCTGCTTCTGCTGTCACTAGTGTTTATTATCATTATTATTTTCAGAAAGAGATGGGATTCACTGTGTTGCCCAGGCTGGTCTCGAACTCCTGGGCTCAAGTGGTCCTCCCAGTTTGGTCTCCCGAAGTGCTGGGATTACAGGCTTGAGTCACTGCCCCCACCGCTGGTTGTTTTAATGTGTTTACCGAAGTATAAAAACACTCTTTCGAGTTTCTCTGATTTGTTTTTGCTGACTTTCCTGTACTTGAATTTTTTTTTTAGAATTCCATTTTGATTTATCTAGTGTTTCGGGGTTTACCCCTTTTTATAGCTTTTTAAAATGGTAGCTATAGGCATTTCATCATTTATACACAGCCCACCTGGTCTAGTGGTGCTGACATTTGTTAGCTCTAATACAACGTCGTCACCGAAACTCTCGTTTCTTACTTTCCCTCCCCATATATATTACAGTTTACAGTATCATGTTAGATCTTATAACGTCACTATTGTGTTTACTGTTTTCTTCACAGACACTGAGAGCCTCAGACAACGTTGTTGTTTCTGCTTCTAACCATGGAACATAATTTAGAAAACTCAAGAGGAGAAAGGAAGTCTGTTTATTTACCCGTATTTTTTGATTTCGCTGTTGTTCTCTTTTTTTTCCTAATATTCCGATATTGTTCCCCTGATAATTTCCCTTCTGTTTAAGAAACTTTCTCAGCCATGCTTGAGAAACCCTGCTGGTGCAAATCCTCTTAGCGCTTCTCCACCCAGGAATGTCTGCTTATCCCTGGTCCGTGGAGGACACTTTCCCTGCCACAGAGCCTTGGTGGATCGTCCTTTTCTCTTGGAATTTGAGACACGTGCTATTTTCTTTTGGCTTCCATGGTTTCAAATGGAAAATCTGCACGTCCTACAAGCAATGTGCTTCTCTCTGGCTACTTTGCAGATATTTTTTTGGTCTTCAGTTGTTCGGACCTTTGATTATAAAGTATCTTGGTATAAATTTCTTTGGGTTTGTCACATTTGGAATTTCCTCATATCCTTGAATCTTTAGCACATTTCACTAAACCTGGGAAGTTTTCAGCCATTTGAAAAATATACGTTTCCAGTTCCACTTTCTCTCTCTCCTCTGAGGATGATGCATGCCCCTGAGACTCCGCTCTTTCTCCTTGGCCCACTTCCTCAGTGCTGTTCTAAGTTGGTGACTTCTAGCCCTCATCCAGCCTTCAGTCCTCTCGCTGTTCTGGTTCAGTCAGCATTGAGGTTTTATGGTTGTTTGCCTTTTGGTTATTGTGTTTTCTTGCTTTACAATTTCTTTTTTTCTGGAGACAGAATCTCACTCTGTGCACAGGCTGGAGTGGAGTGGCAAGATTCCTGCTCACGGCAACCTCTGCCTCCTGGATTCAAGTGATTCTCCTCCCTCAGCCTCCCAAGTAGCTGGGATTACAAGCACCAGCCACCACACCCGGCTAATTTTGTATTTTTAGTTGAGATGGGGTTTCACCCTGTTAGTCAGGCTGGTCTTGAACTCCTGACTTCAGGTGATCCATCTGCCTTGGCCTCCAAGTGCTAGGATTACAGGTGTGAGCCACCTTGCCTGGCCTCATTTGTTTTTTCTTTCTTTTTTTTCTTTTTGCTAAAATTGTCCAATTTTCCATTTACTGCATGGGAATTTGTACTTGCTGAAGCATACTTATGATGGATATGTGAAGATCCTGCTCAGCTGATGGCAGCCTCTGACTCACCTCCGCGTTGTCACCCACCTGTTTATCCCTCCTTCTGATTGTGATTATCCTAGTTCTTGTGCGCTGAGTGACTTTGGATCAGAGCCTGGACACTTCGGATATCTTATGAGACTCCAAACCCGATGGCGTCTTCGTCTGCAGCAGGTGCTCTCCACTGGGCTGCTGTGTCTGGGCAGGCTGTGTGTGGCACCATGGCCACAGCAGAGTCCTGGCCATGCTGACTGGCTGCTCTGTTTGTGGTCCTCTGGCTGTGGGTAGGGATGCATGCAGGGTTTTCCTGGAGCTCCTTTTGTGTGTGTCTGTGGGTGGTCGTAGGGCGGGGGCTTCTGCAGGGCCACTTGGAATCTCTGAGGGGTGATAGGAAGCCCAGGAGCTCAGTTCCGCCCTTCCTGGAGCCCGGCTCCCTGGGCACCCCGGCTCCCTGGGCACCCCGCCTTCTTCACACCCTTCAGGCTCGTCTTGCACCCATTGACTATGCTGTGTCTGGGGTTCTTGGTCATGAGAGACAGGATGGGGGAGGAAGGGGGCAGCTACCTGTGATGGAACTGGAAGTCTCTTCCTAAATTTGTGTTGAATATGGAAATCATCTAAATCCCAGCCACTGGTTTCTGGAGGGACCGCTGGTCCTGTGATGGGCTCTGCCTCCCAGGCAGTGAGGAGGCTTCCTCCTGGGGAGCAGGGCTGCTGGGTGCTCCTCTCCACCAGACTGAAACGGAAGAAGCTGTGCTCGCCTATGCACCAGAGCCTTCTTGGCTGACAGCACCGTCTCTACCCCAACGTCACGTAACTCAGAGGCCTGCAGCCCTTGGCATCTGGCTGTAGCCTCCTGACATTAGTTCAAGGGCACGGGCAGATGTTCTGAGCATCACGTTTGTCCTCGTTTGTCCAGGCCACGTCCATTGATCGGAAGTTGGTCTCCATTGCTGTGCCATTCGGGTGACTGCAGTATACATTTAATATCCACATTCACAAGCTCCTTCATTTCCAGTCCTCAACACACAAAGGTACTCATTTGGGTAACTTTGAGCAATGCGTATTTTCCTTACTTGAACTTTGTATCACAGGATAAGAAGGGGGAAATGGTAAAAAACAAAAACTCACAAACCAAGTGAAACATTTATCCCTGGGATCAAGGACCCTTCATGGAAGTGGGGCCCAGTGGTCTCCAGTTTACAGCTGGAAGTCACCACCTGCTTGGCCGTGGCAGTACCTTCTAGGGTTTGGTCTTTGTTGAAGCCTCTGTATTAAAACGAAGGAGAAGAGGTGAATGTCCCGGACTGCATGCCCAAATGGAGAATCTCAGGAGAGGAGAGGAATGAAGATGCGGAGTGGAAAATTGCTTTGAAATATATTGCCCCAAATCTACTTAACCTCAGGCCAGGAGAATATTGTATATCCCAAACTAATTTTGCAAATGACATTTCAAAGATCTCTTTTTAACCTAATTTAAGTGCATTCTCTATGAGCTGCTTGTGAATAAAAATCTAATTACTGTAGCTAGACAAATTAAAATTCTTCTGGATGGAGCAACCCTTTCTCTCTCCCTCCCTCCCTCCCTCCCTTCCTTCCTTCCTTCCTTCCATCCTTCCTTCCTGGGAATGCTAAGGAATGCTGCTTGATCTTTTATAGCAAGCAAAGGCCAAGGTACACAATTATTCTGGAGGGCCTGAAAAAGGCTGTCTGTTCTCGTACATTTCTGCTGAGCCGTACCTGGATTCATGGAGCCGATGCCTCTTTAACAGCTCTGGAATAGTTTTAATGCTACAGGGGCCAGTGACTGTGCCTGCATTTTAACTATGGTGCCATCAAGTGGTCATTAAAAGACATTCTTAATAGATTTGGGCTGATAGTAGAAATAGAAATTTCTAAGCCCTTCATTATGAACTTTATATGTTTATTAAGAAATTTAACTGTAACTGGGCATGCTGCCTCTTTAATGTATCAGAATTCAAGTTGAATAAACCTCTTTCCAAGCCTTTAAAATCTGTATAAAAATCTAGCCAAAGTTAATTTTCTCTGCCTCACTGTGTGGCTTATTTGCTGTTTGTTGATTTCCCTCAGGGACCATATTTTCTTGTGCCTGGCTGCTGGCTTGGCCTGGTCACGAGTTCTTTGCCTCAGTGGCTTGCTCTGCTTTTCTTGGTCTTCATTATTTGGTTTACTCAAATTCTTGGTACCTTGTTTATAGGAAAACTATGAGGAAAGGTTATAAGACTTCAAGTTTAATTGAGCTCAAAGCAAAGAGGTTGTTGTACGTTTCCTTTCCTTTTAAAAGAACAGTCATGTTGGTGTCCTCTCTCCAGTTGAAAGGCTGGGCGTGGTGGCTAAGGCTTGTAATCCCTGCACTTTGAGAGGCTGAGGCGGGCAGATTGTTTGAGGTCAGGAGTTCGAGACCAGCCTGGCCAACGTGGCAAAACCCTGTTTCTACTAAAAATACAAAAATTAGCTGGGCATGCTGGCATGCATGTGTACTCTCAGTTACTCAGGGGGCGCTGAGACACAGGAATTGCTTGAACCCAGGAGGCGGAGGTTGCAGTGAGCTGAGATCTTGCCACTGCACCCCAGCCTGGGAGACAGAGCGACTCCATCTCAAAAAAAAAAAAAAAATCAATCATCTGTCTTTCTTTTCAAGTTTGTCCTCCAAACTAATTGGAAGATTAGTATTAGAAAGCAATAGAAAATCAGACTGAATTTTAAATATATAAAGAGGAACTGTTCCCATTGTCTCTTTACGTGTGAAAATGCCATAAAGGCAAATGTCATGGTGGAAAAAAGTCCAGAGGCTACAAGGGAACACAGTCTCCTGCTGCATGAGTCTCACCCCCACAAGTCAAACTTTCCAGATTAGTTGCTGTGATGATTTATTGTATTTCCAGGCATTTCCCACACCCACACAAAGATAGTTCTGTAATAATTTCTTCTTCCTCCTTTTAAAAAAACCCCAGGCATCAAATTGTGTGGTCTCTTCTGCAACTTGATTTCTTAACATATTTCCTGGAAATCTTTGTAAGCTGTTATTATAGTTATACTTCATTCTATTGTAATTATTTAAAATCATTACAATTAAAATATTTGGTAAAAATAAACATGCACTTGGGAACAGAAAGTCACAGTCACACCTTGGCTCCTCAACAACCTGCAGGCATCCAGAGGCCATTGTGGCAAGCTCTTTCTATTTTCAATTCTATTGGCAGGAACCTGCAAAACTCTAGATAATACATTTATATCTATTTTTTAAAATTTGTGGCTTCAAATAATTCAAATAAAAAATTTGTGGCTTCAAATTTATTAATTCCTTGATATGAAAGATGAATATTTAGCTTGCATACACTTCTCATATTCTAACATTCAATTACATTTCTTTATTAGGATTTTAACTTAAAATATTCTTCACTATTTTATGTTCCATCAGTTTTTGTTGTTGTTGAGATGGACTTTCACTCCATCAGCCAGGCTGGAGTGCAGTGACACAATCTTGGTTCACTGCAGCCTCTGCCTCCTGTGTTCAAGCGATTCTTCTGCCTCAGCCTCCCGAGTAGCTGGGACCACAGGTGTGCACCACCACACCTGGCTAATTTTTGTATTTTTTTTGTAGAGATGGGGTTTCAGCACATTGGCTGGTCTCGAACTCCTTGACCTCAGGTGATGCGTGCGCCTGGGCCTCCCAAAGGGCTGAGATTCCAGGGACGAGCCACCATGCCCAGCCCCATCAGTTTTTTGTAATAGTTGTCTTGAGGTATAGCTGACAGCCCATAAAATTCACCCTTTTGAAGATGACAACTCAGTAGTGTTTACTTTATTCACGGCGTTGTGTGGCCATCACCACCACCCATTTCCAGGGCATTTTCACCACCCAACAAAGAAACTATGGACCTGAGGCTTCTCTCTTCATTCCCCCTTGCCCAGCCTCTGACAACCAATGATCATCTTTCTATCTCTATGGCTTTGCTTATTCTAGACATTTTTGTATAACAGGAGCCATTCTGTATGTGGTGTTCTGTGCCTGGCTTTGTTTGCAGCATAATGCTTTCAGGATCTGCTATGCTGCGTGCCTCAGTGCTCCATATCTCTTTATTAACAAACAGTATTCCATTTTATAAATAAACAATGTTTTCTTGATGCCTTCATCAGTTGATAGATACTTGGCGTTTTCCATTTTTGGGTATTTTGAATAATGCTGTTATAAATATTAATGCATAAATTTTGTGTGGACACATCTTTTCAATTCTCAATATACAGAAGAGTAAAGTTGCTGGGTCATGTGGAAACTCTATTTAACCTTTTGAATTAAACTTGAATCACCAAAACGGTTTGGAAAACTCCTCTTCCATAATGGCTGCCGCATTCTCACTTCCCTCCACTGCGTGTGAAGCGCTTGGCTCCTCCATGTCTCTGTCAACACTTGCTCTCTGTCTTTTTGGCGTTAGCCATCCAGGAGTGTGAAGTGATGTCTCACCGAGGTTTCGATTTGTGGTTTCCTGACGGCTGATGACATTGAACTTCTTTTTATTCCATTATTGGCTTTTTGGGCATTTTCTTTAAAGAAATGTCTATTTGGAACTTTTCCTTATTTTAAAAATTGCGGTGTCACATTACTGTTGATTTGTAGAAGTTCTTTACACATTCTCCATACTTAGTATTTGTCAGATGTACAATCTGCAAATATTTTCTCCCATTGAATGGGTTCTTTTTTCACTTTCTTGGTGTTATCCTTTAAAGCAAAAATGTTTTTAATCTCGATAAAGTTAAGTTTATCTAATTTTTTTTCCTTTGATGTCCTTTCTAGGAAATCATTGACTAATACAAGATCATTAAGATTTATTTAACCCTATGTTTTCTTCTAAGATTTGTATGGTTTTATATTTTACATTTGGGTCTTAGACCTATTTTAAGTTTTCATATGGTGTGAAGTAAGGTCCGATTTCATTTTTTTTTGCATGTGACTATCCAGTTGTCCAGCTCCATTTGTTCAAAACACTATTTTCTTCCCATCACATTATCTTGGCATTCTTGTTAAAAATCAAATGTATGAGTTTATTTCTGGAATCTCAGTGCTATTCCATTGATCTATATGCCTCTTCTTATGCCATTTCACTATTAATATATCAGGACAGAGAGTGTCTTCATTTTCTTTGTAGCTGCATAGAACGTATAGACCTTTACTGAACTATGTAATTTTACCTCAGGCCATTTTTGATTGGAAAATTGTTTACAATCTTTTTGCTGCAATGACTATATATGTGCCTTTAAAATTGTGTTTGTGTGCCCATTTATCTGTCAGATAAAATTCTCATAAATAGAATTGCTTATTCAATTATGTTTACAAAACAGACTTGGTTGAGTTTTCTAGGAAGCTGGTATGGGTCCAAGGGCCACTGTGGGAATTAGTTTCCAAAGGATGAAAAGAAGACCTTTTTTCTTTAATCGTCCTCAAACAAAATGAGATCTGCTCAGAAAGGAATAAGATTGGTTTCTGTCCTCCTGCACCTTTCCCACGTGATGCTGCTAGTGGGAAGCCTGTGCATACAGTGGCCTCTCCAATTCACATTTGGTGTTTTCACTGGACTTCCCATATGGGTTGGTTCTTTGAGCCCACTCAGATCTCATCTTGTACCTCTCATAATTCCCATTGTGAGACCAGCTCCCAATATATCCATGTGGATTCAAGATCTCTCAAAGTGATCCAGTGGTTGGTGAAAAGGAAAAAAAAATACAAAGAAAGAGTTTTCTTCAAAGCTGGGCCCAGCACCACATAATGCTGCTCCGTGGATGTCTAAAATTCCCCTGAAAACCTCAGTTCTTTGTTAGGCTCTTTCAACAGGGGAGGGTGGGTGAGGCTACACACATGGGAGTGATGATCTTACAAAAGGAACACATCTGTATTGTAAAACAGAACCATATTCAATATCAAAACAGGCCTCTTGCTAATGCTCTTTGTGATAATAGCTTCTCATTTTCTTCTGACTGGATTTGCTAATTTATCCTGCTCATCATTCTGATCTATAAAGTAAGTTGGATGATGTTGTTCATTTTGATAAGTAAGAACTTTTGAACAATCACTACAAAAAGCCTTAATTTGCATATTTAATATGCAAATATTTTATGTATATTAAATACCCTGAAATATTAAGACAGCCTTCATGAAGGAGTGGGAAGAAGACAGACTACAAAATTAGAAAGATAAAAAAGAGAGAAATCTTCCCAAGCAGGTACCATGTGTAGTGAGACATGGTGAATTTGTGGCAAGACAGGTAATTTCAAAGTGAATAAATGAAAACCAATATGATTTATTAATTCAAACCATTCGAAATTGCCAATATTCAAACATTTTTAAACTGCAAAAATTGTACGTTTATACACTTTCATATAACACTTCTTTA
>CM052661.1:106452964-106495453 GCA_028533165.1 Leontopithecus rosalia
CATCAGATCGAGACCAACCTGGTCAAAATGGTGAAACCCCGTCTCTACTAAAGATACAAAAAATTAGCTGGGCATGGTGGCGTGTGCCTGTAATCCCAGCTACTCGGGAGGCTGAGGCAGGAGAATTGCCTGAACCCAGGAGGCGGAGGTTGCGGTGAGCCGAGATCGCGCCATTGCACTCCAGCCTGGGCAACAAGAGTGAAACTCCGTCTCAAAAAAAAAAAAAAAAAAATGGTGTAAGTAACACCAACTTGACAGCTGTCAGAATCCAATGAGAGAGTGAACCTACTTCCCACAGTAGAGCGCGTAAGACACTCTTCCACAGTTACTGCTAATTATGAACGATTCGGGTAATGCTGGTGTTTACTGTTCATTCATCCGGCATGAGCACAAGCTGGTTTGGGTTACACAGATGAGGAATGTGTCTGCTCTGTTTCAGCCTATGCAGATGGGACAATAAATGTGGCCAGATAATACTTTATGCTCCCTTTTCTATTTTTTTCTAGATATTTTACTTTTATTCCATACCCTGTGTATCACTAAAACTTAACTACCAGACAGAATCACATCCCTCAGGGGAGAAATGACAACAGGCACCAGTGCCAGCAGTGGGGGTTAGGGAATGGAGTCCAAGGGTTGCTGTGAGTTTCAAAACCAGCTGTTTAAAGCCACAGAGAGTGACCTTGCTGGAACAGTGGCCCCTGCGTGGAGCCTGGAGTATCCTAGAGACACCAGCATGGGAAGGGGCACAGCCGACACCCAAGGCTGGTGCTTGTGTTGCACTCTTGGGGCTGGATGCGAGGGCAGGAGGGCCTGGCAGGGACTGGCTGGGGAGACAGGGGCTGGGTCCGTGGCAGAGCAGACGATGGTGCCGCTGCTCTCTCAAAATCCCCAGGAGTTTCTGACTCCAGCAGTACCTGCGCAGCTGCCCTCAGACCCCAGGAGTGCGCTTCATCCACTCGGTGGGCTGCCTGCATTTCCAAGGTGACCAGAGCAGTCAGGTCCCAGGCTGGTCCTGCACCTGTCCTTACAGACACACAGCGCCCAAGGGCAAGTAGGAAGGATGTCAATGACAGCCCAAAAACTCCCCCAAACCCTTCCCTGGCTGGTGCCTGGTTGTGTGGGAGACCTACAGAGACTCAGAGCAGCTGCCTGGAGCCAACTCCAATGTGCCCCGAAGAGACTCTGGGTTTCGGGAGTGCGTGATGCTTGCCCGTGACACGCAAAGTTACACAGCCTTGTGAGGGTGCTTTGGGAATCCAGGGCAGAGTTTTCTCTGAGTATAGAGGGAGGAGTGACTTGCCCTCACAGGGACAGCCAAAAGACTCTGGAGATGAGATAACATCGCAGCTCGGGCTTGAACAATGAGTCAAAATGTCCTGGGTGTAATGAAAGGAAACTGACATTCAGATAGCTAGACTGTCTGTCATGTAGGAAGGCAAAAACTTAGGGAAAAGCAGGGCATGTTAGGAGTCTTTTTAAGAGTCCACTTAACTGGAATAGCTACCGGGAGGGCAGAGAGTGGGGAGACGGGAGTTCCAGGCACATTGCACATTATCGGGAAGGGAGGGCCCTGGTGCAGGCTACAAGGCTGCTTGGGGAGCCACGCGGTCCACACACAGGCACTCAGGACAAGCTCTGTGTGAGGAACACAGTGCCATAGCATCTGTGGGATGGAGAAACTACAGCCCACCTTCGTGTTTGCTTTAAGATCCAGGGGATCACTCTGCCAGTTGCTCATCCTTCCAAGTCCCCTGTATTTTTCCAGTGGCATCTGGTTTCACAGGACAAACAAAATGAAACTCATGGAAAAAAAAACTCTAGGTCAGGTGTGACTCATGCCTGTAATCCTAGCACTTTGGATGGTCAAATCACTTGAGGTCAGGAGTTCGAAACCAGCCAGGTCAACATGGTGAAACCTGGTTTCTACTAAAAATACAAAAAAATTAGCCTGGCATGGTGGCACACACATGTAATTCCAGCTACTTAGGAGGCCGAGGCAGGAGAATTGCTTGAACCTGGGAGGTGGGGGTTGCAGTGAGCTGAGATTGCACCACTGCACTCCAGCCTGGGCAACAGTGCAAGACTTCAACTCAGAAAAAAAAAAACAAAACAAAAAAAAACCCCTCTAGATTCTAGGATGCCCCACAATAGCGGGGTATAGCAATCTTGAGGACCTGGACATGAGGCCTGGGAGTTTTTTGTTTGTTTTTGAGATTTGTTTCTTCATGTTCTCATGAAAGTTTTATATTTTCCTTTTAGAGAGATTTTTTCTAACTCAACCCCAATATATTTGCTATAAAGCATTAAATTCCATGAAAAAATACTTTCCATTCATAATTTTCTATCAATATTATATACTCTATACTGAAAAGCCCTACTAGGTTTTTTAAAACAGCAGCTTGAGTCCATAAACAAGCCTCTGATGAACTGAGGAAATTCTTAGGTTCCAAAAATAAAGAAGCAGAAAAGTATAATGCTAAACATATATGAAAGTCACTGTAGCCAGCAGGACTTTGGACAAATTTATTAGCCAAAACTCTGGGGAATTGCTAAGGATAGGCTGTGTTTTGCTGCAATAAAAAAAAAAAAACCAGTTCCAAAAATTGCAGAGCTTAACACAGGAAAGGTTAGTGTTCATTTGCCTAAAGGGTGCTGCTGCTCTGGGAGACTCTCCTCCATGCTGTGACTCAGGGCTCGTGCCTGCCTCCATCTCATGGCTGTACATCATGGCCTTCTCCATGGTCACCCAGTCAATGAAGAGAAACTGGATGCTTCTGTGAGTCCCTCCTTGTGGCTTAGAAATTTATCTTTCTTTCCTATTTGATTGGACATAACTAATCCTGCAGACATGCAAAACAGCAGTGGGGCTGAGAAGCAGTCTTACAGGAGCCTGGAAGGAAAGAACTGAACGTTTGGTGAACACATATAACATCTGCCCCAGATAATGATGCTTATTTTTTAGAGATAAGGTCTTACTCTCTCACCCAGACTGGAATGCAGTGGTGTGAGCATAGCTTACTGTAGCCTCCAACTCCTGGGCTCAAGCAATCCTTCTGCCTCAGCCTCTCAAGTAGTTGGACTATAGGCACGTTCCAGCATGCCCAACTAATGTTATTTTTATTTTTATTGTAGAAATGGGATTTTGCTTTGTTGCCCAGGATGGTCTCAAACTCCTAGCTTCAAGCAGTTCTCCCACTTTGGCCTCCCAAAGTGCTAGGTTTATTGACATGAGCCACGCTACCTCGATTATTTTTAAAATTTCCATTAGGAGAGACTAGGTCATCTTGGATTCAGCTAAGACAGAATTGAAACCCTTGTGAAAATGCAGGAGCCATAAAAGTCTATACTATTAGTGAAGGATTCACCTATAAAAACTTTTCTGGCAAAGGAATGCTGCAGTTGGCTTTTGTTGCATTAATATGCAGTAACAAGTAGCTCACAGCCACAAAAGTTTATTTCTTCCTATGGGGACATTTTAATCAGGGTTAACTGAAATCCAGCGCTACATATTTATCAAGCCCAAAGAAGCAGCCTGCATCAGGATGGGCAGTTTCTGTACCTGAGGAATGAATCCCATGGCATCCCTTACACCTTGAGCTCAGGATGACCTCACAGCTGTTACACTCATGTTGTCTCAGCCAAAGCCTGAGGGAAATGGGTAAGACTCATTTATTTCTGCCCTGAGAGGAGCACAGAACGTCACCTGGGAGAGGCAGGATTACAGAATCTTCCAACAGGGAGCACTGTAAATGAGTGGAAGCAATGAAGCAATCTGCCACAAACACCTAGAAAACTCCGGGGCAGCCTCAGGGCCAGGTGGGAGGGAGAGCTCTAGGAATTCACTCCCTCATTCCCTCTCTTATGCAGGTTTTGGGGTTTGAATTTACCCTTGTGTGTCCTGAGGCATGTCATGCTTAGAAATTAACTTAAAAATGTCCTGAGTTGATGGTACCATTGGGCCAATGGCAGAGCAAATAAAAACTTCCATGGGAGCTCTCAACTTAGGTCTATAAAATCATCACAGATGTGTTCTGGCCAAATGGAAATCTAAAGGACAAAAACAAAACAAAACCAGAAACAAGTTATGAGATAGGAACTCAGTAGAAATAATAAAAGCATAATCAGACTCCAAGGACTTCAGATATTAGAATTTTCAGAATATAAAATCAGCACATTTAAATATTCAAATAAGTAGTAGAGGTAATTAGAAACATCAGCAATAAGGAAAAAATATTAAAATATAGGCCTGGCACATTTGAAAACTATCTGTGAGAACTTAAGGAGAATATTAAATAAAGGGTGTGTAGCTGAAGAAATACCAGTACATTGGCACAGATGACAAGTATGAAAAAGTGAGTCAGAAATAGGAAGGAGACAGTGAAACAGCCTGAGCTCTATCTCTCAGAACTCCAGGAGGAGAGAGTCCCAAGAATTGAGAAAGTAAAAGAGATAATGGCTGAAAATTTTCCAGAGCTGACAAAAATATATTAATCTTTAGCTTCCAAAGCTCAACAAAAATGGCTAAAAATGAAAATCATCACAAACATATCAAAATGAAATTATAAAACACCAGTGATAAAGAGAAGATGCTAAACATAGAGAAAAATGTCAGATCATCTCTGAAGGAGTGACAGACAGCATATCAGCTGATTTCTCAAGAGCAACAGAAAACCCAGAAGGTGGAACAATATCTTCATTGTACGTGGAGAAAAGAACTGCCCGTCTGGCCAATTACCATCCAATAATAAGGGCCATTTGGAAGAAAAATGAGTAATTTTTATCATTGACTATAGCTAAAGGAAAACTTGAGATACATTGTCTGAAAACAAGGAAAAGGCTTCAGATGAACAGAGGAAGGTGAAGGAAGCCATGGGTGGAATGTGGGTTAGCCAGATGGACAGTGCCTGTGTCACACGAGAACAAATATGCCTAATTAGGGGGAAATTAAACCACTGGCAACAAAACCAGGTAGAATGAGAAAAGGTGACCGGGCTTGGAAAGCTTCCTGAAACTCATATGGCTTGGGACGAGGGCATGATAACAATTAATTTTAAATTCTATTTAATATTAACAGAATTTTAACAACTTCTGAATCCATGTGTCTAGCTCTGGTCTCTCTCATTAACTCAAGACTAACCCACCCAATGGCAACCTTGTCAATCCCACGTCTAACAAGCACCTAAAATTTAACCTGATGCTCCCCACCTCCAAACCCGTTCCTTCCACTCTGTGTCAACTCAGTAAATGGTGATTTCCCCTCCATGATGTCCAACTCCAAGGTTGACTAAAACAGTGGGAGTCAGCCTCGCTCTCCCTTGTCTCATACCTTAAATCCACCCACCAACGAATCTCATTTGCTCCAACATTGAGATATCCAGAATGCAAGCCCTTCCCTCCATACCTAGAACGATCTGTTCTGGGTTCCTGAAAGCTTACTGGCTGGTCTTCTGCTCTTTCCTTTGCTTTTCTAATCTGCACACCAGAATCATCATTCTGAATCGCAGGTCAGATCATAACATCTCTCTGCTTGAAGCTCCCTAGAGACTTCCTTGGACTCAGAATGAAGTCCTAGGCCCCTTTCTTGCTTTCTGAGGTCCAAGGTCATCCAACCCCACTTTTCCCAACCAATGTTTTCTGACCTCATGGTGGACAAACCTTCTTTCCATCTGTTTCCATGACAGCAAAATTGGCCTCCTTGTTCTTCACACAGCTTCCTCTGCTGCACTGTTTCCCAGGAATGTGTCACACTGCATATTTAAAAAGCTTCCTGCCGTACTTCCTTCAGGTTCCTGCTCAATTGCCAGCTTTTCCGATGTTCCTCCTGATCATCCTGTGTATCGTGACACTCTAATTGCTCTCTATCTCTTATGCTTCTCTTTTAGGGTTGTATTAGGCCATTCTTGTGTTGGCATAAGAAATGCCTGAGGCTGGGTAATTTATAAATAAAAGAGGTTTAATTGGCTCACGCTTCTGCAGGATGTACAGGAAGCATGGTGCTGGCATCTGCTCAGCTTCTGGGGAGACCTCAGGAAGCTTCCAAGCATGGTGGAAGGTGAAGGGGGAGCAGGCACATCTTACATGGCAGAAGCAGGAGCAAGAGAGAGAAGGGAGGAAGTGCCTCACAATTTCAAACAACCAGATCTTGAGGCTCACTGTCCCGAGGACAGTACAAGCCATGAGGGATCCACCTCACTGACCCTAAACCCTCCTGCTGGGCTCCACCTCCAACATTAGGGACAATTAAACATGAGATGACAAGGACAGATATCTAAACTGTATCAGTAGCATTTACCACATTTTACTTCTATATTATCATTTTGCTTCTTTTTAAATGTTGTGTCCATACTAAAATGTAAAATCAGTAAAGGAAAGAACTTTATTGTGTTAATTGCTCTATCTCCAGAACCTATAGTAGTTACTGGCACATAGTAGGCACTCAAGGGTAACCAGTGAAATAATAAAAGTAGACCACATTTCTTCCCTGTTTAAGGACATGGAGGAAGGGAGGGAGTGAGGGAGGGAGAAAATACTTTAAAATGCAATTGGAAAGACATCATGAAAAGAGAGAAAAAGCATAGAAATAGAAAACAAATAAAAAGTACAAAATAAAATGTTAAAAATAAATCCATGTAGATTATTAATAGCAATAAATATAAATAACCTAAACTCACCAGTTAAAAACTAGAGATTGTCAAATTGTGTTTTAAAATAATTCAGTTATGGGCTGTAGTAAAAGATACTTTTAAATCACAGGACATAACATAAGAAGGTGGCAAAAGATGTAAGAGGCAAATACAAAGCAAAGAATATTGGTGAACCTGTAGTAATAACAGACAAATTATACTTTAAGGCAAAACCAAAACAAAACATGTACCACAATACTAACCACATAATGTTAAAGCAAAAAAAAAAAAAAACCCACCACAATATATTATTTAAGATCATATGCATATGCCAAAAACGTATAAAGCAGTGACTGACAACAAATGTAGGTTACTTGGAGATAGTGGGCGAGGTGGAGGTTGTGACTGAAAGTATGTAAAAGTGACTTCAACTCTATTAATAATGTTTAAAAATTATTTCAACCTGGATGGTGGGTACATTGGTAGTCAATGTAATTTTATCATCTGTTTCATGTCAAAATAATTCATAATTTAAAAGCTCTCCAAAATCATATTACAATTATTTTTCTGTTTTTGAGATGGAGTTTTGCTCTTGTTGCCCAAGCTGGAGTGCAATGGAGAGGTCTCATCTCACTGCAACCTCCACGTCCCAGGTTCAAGTGATTCTCCTGCCTCAGCCTCCCGAGTAGCTGGGATTACAGGCACGAGCCACCATGCTGGGCTAATTTTTTGTATTTTTAGTAGAAACAAGGTTTCACCATGTTAGCCAGGCTGGCCTCCAACTCCTGACCTCAAGTGATCTGCCCACCTCAGCCTCCCAAAGTGTTGGGATTACAGGCCTGAACGACGGCGCTGTGGCAACTAACTTTCAACACAACAGAACTGTCCAATACAACAGGATACCTGGAAAGCCTGGGTCAGAGAGCATCTTAGGGAAGAAAAGCAATACTGATTGGCAAGATCACCTAAGGAAGTTTCAGGTCATTGTCTCAGGTCAGGGCAGGTAAGAGCACTCTTGGCTTTAGGAAGATACCTAAATAGGCAAGTTGCTTACAGTCAATTTGTCTTCCAGAAAATGTGTGTAATTAGAACAATCCCCTTGCAAGGAACTCCCTAGCACTGAATGATAAAATACATAGGTGTTCAATGAACTGCATCAAAATTTATCAGGAAATGAGGCAGAACAGAGCTAGCAAGATAGAAAAAGAAGATCCTACTTCCCCAACTCCTCAAGGCAAATAGCCCCTGTCCTCTTTGGCCTTTGGATTACCCATTCCCTCAGGCACTGTGTCCCGACAACATGGACAATCACCAGATGGAGAATGCCGGAAATGCATCGGTGTTTTTAAAAGTGAAAACAGACAAATCATTGCAAACAAAGGACTCAGTGTCAACTCTCTAGTTGGGAACCACTAAGATTACAAAGACAATGCCCCTAACCCTGCTGTCCGGAAACGGTTTAGTTTCTTTCTGGCAAATTCACATTTTAGGGTAGTAAGATACTAAACATGTTCTTTCACCTAAAAAATATTGTCATTGCTGCAGTTTATGTCCCTCAGATGAGTAATGTGAGGCACATGATGTGAGGTTGAGTGGCGTGAGCAGCCTTCCCCTTCAATGCCATCCAAGTCTCTAGAGAAGCTTCACGCACCTCCTTCCCTCCCACTTGCCCCTCCCTAGCAGGCCGCGGGCTCAGGATGGGATTAGCCGGCGAATTTTACAAAACTCCTGGTAGCCGCGTCAGCCTCGGTTTCCTGGGGTTACTCCTCCGACAGACGCGTTCTCGCGGACTGACACCCCAGGAGGAGGAGCAGGAAAGGCACTGACGGGTGAGGAGCCCAGAGCACCCCTGCGCCCACCCCCCGCCCCCAGCCAGCGGAGCAGGTCGGCACCTCTCGGAGGCGAGCGCGAGCCCGGTCCAGCCACGAGGTGGGCTGCGACCCATCCCGCTCGAATTCGTCCGGTCTCCGCTCCAGCACTGTGATTTCCAGGGGCGCGGATTTCAGCCGGGCTGTCTTCGCCCCTCGGTGGCAGCAGGGAGGCCCCTGGCACCCGACTCCGTCCACCGCCAGGAAGCCCCCAAAAACGCTCTCGCCCTGTGGACGACTCGGAGTCCCTGCAGAGGCCGGGAGGGAGTCCGCGGCGCTAGCCCACCGGCGAGGGGGCGCGGAGCGCAGGGAGCGCGGGGGGCCCTTTCTGCTGGAGCGTCGGCTCCGCTGCTGAGCTCCCGGCAGGTGCCGGGAAGCGCTGCGGGAAGGAGCGGCTCTGAGCAACAGGTGCAGCCCGCAGCGCCGCCGGAGCGAGGGAAAACTGCTCGCGGAGATCTGCAGCGGTAAGGCGCGAGAAGCCTTTCCACCTGCGCGGCGGCGGCCGGAGGGTCCCTCCTCCCAGGCTACGTGGTCCCGCGGCGGGCGGAGGCGCCCGGGCAGGGGACCCCGGAGCTCTCGAGACCACTGTCCCTTCCCGAGAAGGTCCGGCTCCGCGCTCGCGACCCGCTCTCTCTCAGAAGGACCCGGTGCGAAGACCGTGCCACCAGGCGCGGCCGCCCGATCCCCGCGCCCGCCGGAGCGCGCCTCCGAGGAAGCCCAGGCTCGGAAACTCCCGCGCTCCGTGCTCCGCGCCGGGACCCCGGCCACCTCCGGCGCCCACCTTCGCCGACAGGCACCCGCCGTCCCTCGGTCCCCGCGCGCCCCGCCGCTCGCCCGGGCAGCCCCGTGAACCATGGAGCTGGCGGCCGGGAACCTTAGCGAGAGCAACGCGAGCTGGCCGGAGCCCTCCGTCCGGGAGCGCCGGCCGCTGTTCCGCATCGGCGCGGAGAACTTCGCCACGCTGGTGGTGTTCGGTCTGATCTTCGCGCTGGGCGTGCTGGGCAACAGCCTGGTGATCACAGTGCTGGCGCGCAGCAAGCCGGGCAAGCCGCGGAGCACCACCAACCTGTTCATCCTCAACCTGAGCATCGCCGACCTGGCCTACCTGCTCTTCTGCATCCCCTTCCAGGCCACCGTGTACGCGCTGCCCACCTGGGTGCTGGGCGCCTTCATCTGCAAATTCACCCACTACTTCTTCACCGTGTCCATGCTGGTCAGCATCTTCACTCTGGCCGCGATGTCCGTGGACCGCTATGTGGCCATCGTGCACTCGCGGCGCTCCTCCTCGCTCAGGGTGTCCCGCAACGCGCTGCTGGGCGTGGGCTGCATCTGGGCGCTGTCTATCGCCATGGCCTCGCCCGTGGCCTACCACCAGGGCCTCTTCCACCCGCGCGCCAGCAACCAGACCTTCTGCTGGGAACAGTGGCCCGACCCTCGCCACAAGAAGGCCTACGTGGTGTGCACCTTCGTCTTCGGCTACCTGCTGCCGCTCCTGCTCATCAGCTTCTGCTACGCCAAGGTGCGGGGCGGGCGCGGCGGGCGCGGGGCCGTGACGCGCGAGGGAGGGCCGAGGGGCGGGGGTGGGGGATGCCGGGGGTCTCAGGGTCCCGTGGCCCTGCCGAAGCCGTGGCCTCGCCCCTGGTGGTGCTGGGCGGATCTGGGCGGAGAGGTTCCCCGGCCTCTGCTGGAGCGTGCTGGGCTTGCGGAGGAAAGTTACTTGGAGTGTGACACGTGCTGGGGAACGTTTGCGGTTCACCGGGTCTGGTAGAACAAGTTTCTCCTCCCCTCCCTCCCCTTCCTCGCCACGGCGGCCCTTCAACTCCCCCACGTTGCCAGGGCGATGTGCGGGCGAGGCGGCATCCCTCCCAGCACCGGAAATCCCGCTCCCTTCCAGCGACTCTCAAACCACTTCAGCTGCGAGGGGGAAGTGACCGCCGCGGGGCTGTGGGGCCTGAGAGGGCGCGTGGTCACCGGAGCGCGGGCCTTTCGCGGGGTTGGCGGGTCCCCACCGCCCCTCCCGGGCTCTCAGCGGCCGTGGGGGTGACTAGCGGGCGGCCCCTCTCCCCCGTGGTGCGCAGTTAGCTCTCGCTCCGAAGGCTTTGCGCACTCCGGGCGGTGTGAAGCCGCTGATCCCAGGGACAGAGCTTCGAATTTTATTTATTCTGAAATTTAGCTTCATAAACCCAAGCGGCAAAAGGGTGTTTTTTGACAGGGTCCTGACCGCAGGATCCAGGGAACTTTGAATGGAATGTACTAGAGCTGTGGGCTTCTCCATTTCAATCTTTTTTAGAAAGGTCTCCTGGACAGGGGGGAGAGGCTGAGGCGGAGGATCTTCGCCTAAATGTAGCAGAGGCCCCGTCCACGCATGTGGCTTCAGCGGGCCGGGGCCTCCTTCCTGGGAGATGGCTTTTCCTGTTGTATAGCCGGGCAGAGCTCAGCACCCACATTCTTTTTCATGAAGTCCACAAGGGTTTGAAGATTCTATACCGATGAAAAGGGCTTCAGTGTTTGACACACGTATTTCTACTCGCGTAAACAGGCGCTTGTTTTAATAATCAGGTGATGGCGATTCAGTGGTAAACCCAGTGTCCCCACCCTGCTAGCTCCAGGGCATCATTACTGGAAATGCAGCTCTGTTACCAGGTTCCACCTGACTTCACCTCTCTCTGTCTCTCATTCTGTTTCCATAAGGCTGGGATTATACAACCACAAATAACCTGACTAGGTAGAACAAGAACTTTCAACACTCAGTTCACAAGGTATTCTGCTCAACACAAATGTTACTATAAGCCACCTGTTTCTCTCCATCTAGTTTATCTCTGTAGATTGTCTATTTTGAATAGTGATGTTTTTGGATATTATCTGGACAGCCTGCACCAAAAGGTAATTATAAAGAAATATAGTAGCACTTTGGGAGGCCGAGGCAGGTGGATCACCTGAGGTCAGGAGTTCAAACCAGCCTGACCAACAAGGTGAAATCCCGTCTCTACTAAAAATACAAAAATTAGCCGGGCATGGTGGCAGGCACTTGTAGTCCAAGTTACTCAGGAGGCTGAGACAGAAGAATTACTTGAACCCGGGAGGCAGAGGTTGCAGTGAGCCAAGATGGCACCACAGCACTCCAACCTGGGTGATGGAACGAGACTCTGTTTAAAACAAAAAAAAGAAATATAGTAGCAGTAAGGGAATTTGGAAAATAACTCTAGCTTAGCTATTTGGAAAATGGCTGGTTTATTAATGTGGTCTTCTGCAAATGCTAAACAAAGGCTATTTTACATAGCACAATTATCTGATATGTGCACCATCTCATTTAATTGGCACACCTCTGTGGCTTGGGGCTATTTTATTATTTACCCAGATTTTATTATTTAAGAAAAAAGAGCTTTGTAAAAGAACACCTGACCCAGATTATGAAGCTGGTGAATGATTCAGGAAGGATTTAACACAGGGATTCCCAGTCTCCTCAGGACGGAACAGTTGGTGAGGCCTTGAGGACGCTGAAGTATGAGACTGGGATTCTGAAAACATGGCTGTCGAGTTCCCAATTACTGCATTAGAACCGAAGCACATTCTTCCTTATGCCCCAGAAGTCTTTGGGGAGAAGAACTAAAGTCTTCTTGCTGGAAATGACAAAGTAAGATTTTAGGAATAAATTAGGTTACATTTCTGTCATTTGCAAGTCTATAAAAGTCACACAGAAGGGCAAAATTTACAAAATAGTTTTTTTTTTAAAAATATAATGAATTTGGATTTTTAAAATATGGAAATGGTTTGCTTCCAAGCATAACTGGAAAACTATTTTGCATTCAGCATCATATTTGCAAGTTCATTTCAGGGCTGTCACGGGTAGGTGGAGAAATTAGTTGTTTCAAGTTGCTTTTCTTTGGCTCACGCATCAGGTGTGCACCATCCAGGATTTTGCTACTTGCGTGTGAGTTTCAGGATTCGCTGTTCTCCGAATTCCAGGTCTGTTGGATAACCTGAAAAAACACAGATGGCTAAAAGGGAACCTGCAGTTATGATGCTTTAAACAAACAAACAAACTCAAGACAGTTGCATTCCAGAGTTGCCTTTTGCCTCCAAATTCTTACAAGTTTGTAATGGAACGGTTTTTTGCACCAGTTTCTGCAAACTCATCAAATACATGGGCTGGAGGATGAATTGAAGTGGTCTGCCCAGTGTCCCCTGAGGATCCCCTCCCTTCTGCTGCTGTGGAGCTGTTTTTGTAAAGGGCTGTGACCCTAGGTCACTTTCCTTAGAGTGAATTACTGTTCAGAACCTCCTTGTTCTACCATGAGGATAAACTTGATGGGCCCAGCCCACTCAATCACTCCAAATCCCCAGGATATGCCCAGCAGGACCTGGGTTTGCTTTGAGCTGGCACCTTCCTGTGCACACTCAGAAACTTGCAGACTCACCAACATACCCCAGTATGCTACTATCACTGTCTTCATAAACATCATCATAACCTGTCATGATATCTACATTCTTCCTACTTTGCTGACAAGACCTTCACTGGGGTGCATCGTGATATATCATCCTGTGCTCATAGTATGAGCCATTGAAGAGAAACAGAGCAAATAAAAATATACTTGAGTATTTTCTTTATTTAACAGCATTCAATATACTGAAGTGTTTTGAAGTGGCTGAGCTGGGATCCAAATTCCTTTTTGGAAGGAATGGATGGAGCTTGGCAGCATTATGAAGCTGGTCACATCTGGATGTTTTGTTGTGATTTGTCCAGGTGTCCCTCTCTGATTTGCTTGTGTGGCCTGTCCTCTGGTCTCTCCTGGGTCCCCTGTCCTCAGTGGCCAGTGTTGTCCTGCTGTTTCCCATTGGGAAGGCTGCCACTGAGCCACCTAGGCAGTCCTGTCCTCTTGGGCAGCGTCCTGACTCCTGCAGCCCTTCCCTTCCCCTTTGAAACGCTCTCATTTGCTCCTGCAGGAAAGCTCCTGTTCTGTGGTTGCCTTGCATTCTGGTTTTGGTACTCTGATTTCTGCAGGCAGAACAGTGAAGGAATACCTTGTCAATGTGTTGAGTGTTTTCCCAAATGCTCCTTCGGCAAGCAAACACTTGTTTTGTTGTGGATGTTGCTGAGTCATTTCTGGAAGTGGGAAGCATCTCAGAAGGGGAGAGAATTTGAAGTCAGAAATTCTCATACCCCCTGATGGTCTCTTCTTCACCTGTACAGGGCCTGGGCAGCTGGTAAATATATCCTGTGGCTTCCAGGTAGGGTCTGACTAATTGCTCTGAAAGTGCCTCCTCTGGCTGAATGGAGGGGCTTTTGCAATAAGCTCAGTTCAGTTAAATGATTTCCATGCTGCCGTGCTGCAGGGAGCAGAGAACTGGTCGGAACGTGGCTTCTGGTTCCTTGAGAGACTTCTCAGCAATCTACAGATGATCTGAAGCACTTAGCCACCTTGGGGCTTGATTTTTCTGCATGTTCCCTAAGATGGGATATGGAAATGAACTTAAGTAACAGTTTTGTGGGCTTGACAATGTTATCTAAGACCAAATATATGTTGGAAATTCCTACATTGAAAACTCCAAATTTTCATGACATTTCTTGTGAGTATTACATTGGCAAAAAAAAAAAAAAGACAAAAATCATTTCTTTAACTAAGGGAGCCACTGTGTCTCAAGGAGATTCCCTGACAGGGATATTCATTGTAAAACCTTGCAGAAACGGTTTATAAATCGTCAGTGATGCTGAATCCCCAATAAGTTGTGTAAAAGCACAGCACAGTGGGTAGGATTTGAGTAATGGATGAAAGGAGGCCTGGTGGGTGGTGATTTGCTGACAGAATTGCAGTGGAGGCAGCTGATATGAGGAAGAAAGAAAGACTATTTTGGCCCAAACGCAGGCGATGTTTGGCCTGGCTGCACTGAGGACTCGTCTGATGATACTGTCTTCCTCTGTTTACTTGACTTCTTTCCCCATCAGATGATGAATTTCGGAAGGGCAAACCTCTAGTTTTTTTTGACATATCCGGGATCTAACATTGTGCCTGACATGTAGCAGGGACCTGGTGTTTGTTACTATGTGGGCTCCTGGGGGGAACTGAGGCAGACAATAGACTAAGAAGCATGCATGAGTGGGTCACGGCATGGTTCTTTCTGGACAAAACCCCAGAGCTCTATGCACTGGGCACTCCCTGCAAACAGGTGCTCTGGCTGTGAACTTGTTCCTGGGGCACCCCTAAATGTCAGAAAAGAATGTATTTGGCAAGTCGTATTCATTGTCACCTAATCACCTAATCTGAATGGTCTCACAAATAATGATGCTACCATTTCAGCATGTCAATAACGGTTAATCCAAAATAGGCGGTGGGTTGTGAGAGGCGAGGCGAGCTGATTTCTTTTGTGTCTTCCAGGTCCTCAATCATTTGCACAAAAAGTTGAAGAACATGTCAAAGAAGTCTGAAACATCCAAGAAAAAGGTAATGATCACAGACATAGCTACGTTACTTTTCAGAGCTTAGTTTATCTTTACTTTTACTTGTGGTCACCTCCTCCCAAAGCCTGTAACATTTAGGGTCCTCGGCGTGGGCGTGGCTATGGGTGCTTGAGATGAGCCTCCCACCTTTAGGGTGGAAATGAGGGTCAGCCTCAGCGAGGGCAGAGGGTGTTGCAGGTCACTCCGTGCTGCATTCAAACTTAGCTGGGAGGTGAGATCAAAAGATCTGGAAAGGAGGGCTATGCTGATTGTGCACCTCACCAGGAGGTGTGCCTGGGGTGACTGAGACAGCGTGCAGAGCCGCTGACATGCATACTCAGAGGAAAAGTGTAGTCATCCTGTTTTGTCTTTACCGTCTCTGATGTGATTCCAGAAGGCTCTTTTGGTTCTCCTTTAAGACAACATTGTTGGGCTGGGCGCGGTGGCTCATACCTGTAATCCCAGCACTTTGGGAGGCCGAGGCGGGTGGATCACGAGGTCAAGAGATCGAGACCATCCTGGTCAACATGGTGAAACTCCGTCTCTACTAAAAATACAAAAAATTAGCTGGGCACGGTGGCGCGTGCCTGTGATCCCAGCTACTCAGGAGGCTGAGGCAGGAGAATTGCCTGAACCCAGGAGGTGGAGGTTGTGGTGAGCCAGGATGGTGCCATTACACTCCAGCCTGGGTAACAAGAGTGAAACTCCGTTTCCAAAAAAAAAAAAAAAGACAAAAGACGACATTGTTATAATCCCTCCCTTAACCCGCCAGAGTGCTGCGCCAGCCTTGTCTCTTTCTGCCACACGTGTGCTGGCTCTGACCCAGCAGGTAAAGACTGAAGAGTGTGCAAGGCTGAAAGCAGGTTCCTCCCGCTGCAAACTGATTTTCTCATCCCTGAGCCCTGATTTATTCAGGCTTCTGAGCAGCATTACTGTTGGTCATGACATTCTACAATCTGAGGAAAAACTATTTCACAGATCAAGATTAAATTAACTCTTACTCAGAAAATATCTATGTAACTTCTAATTTTAGAAAGCAGAGTGAGATTATTGGGCAATGTGATTAAGGAGTAGAAGGCTGTAACCAGACATTTTAACCCAAAAGTGTTAGTAATAACATCTTAAAATACCTTGTTTTCTAAGTTTCGTTATGATCAATGACACACATAATTTATAGAAATTCTAGTTTAGATCACATTTAATCATGTTTACTTAAAAAATTCTCCTTGAATAAAGGAGAGCTCTTCCTGACGTTCCTTGTTTATGAGCAGCAATGTGGCTAAAAGGCCATCTGACATCCTGGAGTCAAAACCAATGGTAGAGAATTGGTTATAAAGCCCAAACATTAAGACTTTTCTTTTTCCTGGCAATAAAAAAATTAGCTTGTGCTAGAAATGCAATCATGCAGGTTTTAGGATACCCACTAAGGTTCAGTATAAATAATGACCAGGTTACAGCTTTATTCCATTGATTCTTTCTTATGTCTGAACGATTATTATGTGTATTTCATTTCATTTTAAGCCTCTAAGCCCCTCATTAGAGCAGCTGACAAAGTGCTAAGTTATATGAATGGGATAAACTCTAGAAGTTGGTGTTTTCCTCCTCTGTTTTTGGTGACGTGCTGCTGTGGTAGAGATTTTCCATTTTCCTGGTATGTCTATTTATGTTTCCTCTGAGACACACTTCTTTCTTCTAAGAAAATGATTCTTTAAAGACAATTAAGGATTGTTTCTAACTTCTCCTCGGTCAGCGATTTTTAGAGCACCTGCTCTGTGTAGGACCAAGCTGATCCAGGGGATTCTAAGAGGAACTGGCTCCTCATGGGAGCCAGCACCGTAACGGAAGAGACAAATGTGTATGTCCCAAAGGACTGTTCATGTATATGTATGTGTATGTATGTGTATGTATGTGAGGAGTATATGTATGTGAGGAGTGTCGGCGCATCAGGGGAGGACGAGATTAATTTCCCTAGGGAGGGATCAGGCTTGCCAAACTTTAACTGATCTGTGATGAATGTTTATGAATGATTCAAAAGATTTTATGCTTACCAAAAGAAGTAAAACATTTCTTTAACATTTGCTGAATCTTACTTGTGTCAATGGTAGTATTAGTCTCTATATTTGAAAAAGTATTAAAGAGTGTGACGGTCTCAGAAAAGAGCAAAATACTTTAAAAAATAGGTCTTATAAGGAGTGATTAGAAAAGTTTCTATTTTATTTTACAATCAAAAACCTAAAGATTAGCAATTAGTTGAGTAATTATTTTGTTTAGTTATATACACATACACATCTATACAAATATTTAGATTTATGTGAGTATACGTATGTATAATACATATGTGGTTACATATATACATAAAATATATCTATATAAAATACCTTTTGCTCATTCTTACCATGAGGAGGTTCTAGCATTTGAAGAAGTGATGAATATTTTCTTTTCTGTCTTCATAGCCTCTAACCCTTGACAGCCACTGAACAGATGTCAGATCTTTGTTGATGTATTTAATTGGCTCCTTGTTTGATAGAACAAATAAATGTGGTGGTGTTGGTGATGACGATGGTGGTGGTAGTGATGGTGGTGATGAAGGTGGTGGTGGTGGCGGTGGTGATGGTGGTGGTGGCAACTGTGATGGTGGTGGTGGTGATGGTGATGATGGTCATGGTGGTGATGGTGATGATGGTGGTGGTGATGGTGATGGTGGTGGTGGTGGTGATGGTGGTGGTGGTGATGGTGGTGGTGGTGATGGTGGTGATGATGGTGGTGGTGATGGTGATGATGGTGATGGTGATGATAGTGGTGGTGATGGTGATGATGGTGGTGGTGATGGTGACATTGGTGGTGATGGTGGTGGTGATGGTGATGATGGTGGTGATGGTGGTGGTGATGATGGTGATGGTGATGATGGCGGTGGTGGTGATGGTGGTGGTGGTGATGGTGACATTCTTGGTGATGGTGGTGGTGGTGATGGTGATGATGGTCGTGGTGGTGGTGATGGTGGTGGTGGTGATGGTGGTGGTGATGGTGGTGATGATGGTGGCCATTGTGGTGGTGATGGTAAAAGTGATGGTGGTGGTGATGGTGATGATGGTGGTGGTGGTGATGGTGGTGGTGGTGGTGATGGTGACATTTGTAGTGATGGTGGTGGTGGTGATGGTGATGGTGATGATGGTGGTGATGGTGATGATGGTGGTGGTGATGGTGATGATGGTGGTGATGGTGGTGGTGGTGGTGATGGTGGTGATGATGGTGGCCATTGTGGTGGTGATGGTAAAAGTGATGGTGGTGGTGGTGGTGGTGGTATGTGTGCATCTAACAAAGATTATGGGAGAGAGGAACAGAGGAAGGGTAAGAAGACAGTGGAAGGAAGGGAGTGGAGAGAAGGGAGGTGGCGGAGAGAAGGGAACAGAGGTAGAAGAGGCGAGAAAGGGGAAACTTGGGAGGGAACAGAAAGCAAGAATATATGGCAACTTCCCTGAAGACAGGAACTGGACTGGTTCTTTGCGGGTATTTCCCAGGTCTCAGCACAGAAAGTTGCTACTGGTACACATGTGTCATCATTTGATGGGTAATGGAAGATGTGACGGGGATGTGGATGGTTTGCTCACTTCAGCTCCACTTGTTTCCAGCCCTTTCTCTCAATGGCTAAGTAAAGTTCCCTTGCTCTGTGCTGTATCCACTGGTCTTAGTTTGTTCAGGCTGTTTAAGAAAGTGCCATAGCCTGGGTGACTCATAAACAATGGAAGTGTATTTCTTGCAGTCCTGGAGTTTGGAAGTCTAAAATCAAGCTCCTGCAGATTCAGTGTTTGGTGAGGGCTATTTTCTGGTTCACAGATGGCCCTTCTCTCTGTGTCCTCATAGGGTAGAAGGGATAGGCAGCTCTCTGGGCCCTCTTTCATAAGGGTTCTAGTCCCATTATGAGGTCTCCCCCACACCTCATGGCCTAATCACCACCCAAAAGCCCCACCACTTAGTACTATCGCTTTGGTGATTAGGTTCTAATATATGAATTTTTTGGAGGGGGTGGGGACACAAACTTTGAGACTGTGCCACTGTCCATCCAGGGCTTTCCCGTTGAGAGTTGTAAGTATTATGGGGTGGGGAGATTGGCCTTTTGTGATAAACATACTAACGGTTATTCACGTTTGGAGAAAGTGCAAAGAAGAATGGGATTTTTACTGCAGACAAAGCGCTGTGATCAATCACATGCTTTGCTTAAGCTCTGTTAGACATAAAGAAATGTTTCTGGCTCAAAGCTGATTGTTAGAACCTTGGAAGACCTCAAAATGGGAAAGACACCCAAACGGGTTGGTTGCTTCTTGGAGAAAATGGGATGAAAGGATCTCTTGATATCCTATCAAACCACTGGGCTCTTTTAATGTTTGCTTTTTTTGTCGCTGTTTCTTTGGCTTAAAGTAATTCAGTAAGCTTTTTGGCTGTCATTTATACAATTTATGAGTTTTTTAAAAAATAATTTTCATCTTTTAGTCACTTTTTTTCTCCCACGCCAAGTTCCATTAGACATATTGTGAGTAAAATTCTTTGAAGAAAGAACAGACATCTCAGATGACTTGGAAAAGAGCATCTCACAATAAGAAGAGAGATTAATATTTTTTCAGATACTTTCAGCAGAAGGAGTACAAAGAAACGATGCTAATAAAAAACCTAAACTCAAGTATAAGACGATGTTGTATTGAGATTTAGCACGTAATTTTAGGTGATGACTTTTTCTCCATCGTAAGATAATGTTGGGATTTATACACTAAATAGACAAAGGAGGAAAGCCGTGCACACACAGGGGACAGGTCTGTCTAATGGAGATGGAGGACCCTGTAAGAGAGAAGAAAGAATCACATTGGAAATAACATTTTAAAAACCAGCCTCCTCCTCCAGAGAGGGGAGTTCTCTATGTTACTTTCTCTGTGCTGATCCACTGGTCTTAGTCCATTCCGGCTGCTGTAAGAAAATGGCACATCCTGTGTGGCCCATAAAGAACGCAAATGTATTTCTTGCAGTCCTGGAGTTTGGAAGTCTAAAATCAAGCTCCTGCAGATTTGGTGTTTGGTTTCTGATGTTTCCGTGGGAAAGATAGAAAGCGGCTTTTCCAGCTCTTTTTTTTTTTTTTTTGCGACGGAGTTTCACTCTTATTACCCAGGCTGGAGTGCAATGGCGCGATCTCAGCTCACCGCAACCTCCGCCTCCTGGGTTCAGGCAATTCTCCTGCCTCAGCCTCCTGAGAGGCTGGGATTTTTCCAGCTCTTTCTGAGGAGAGGAGCTGCTTCAGCCTTAGGGGTCGATAGTGAACAAGGCATTTTTTATTACCTTCAACTTGAGGTTGGTAAGACAACTTTCCTTTTGGTGTGGCTTTTATGTAATTCATCAGTGGTTCTCCAAATACCTTCCTGAGCTCCTTTTACATTTATTTTTAGAGATGGAGCCTTGCTCTGTTGCCCAGGCTGGGACACAGTGCTGGATGATAGCTCACTGCAGCCTTAACCTGTCGGGTTCAGGAGATGCTCCCACCTCAGTAGTCTTCCTGCATAGCTGGGACTATGGGTCCACACTGCTGTACCCAGCTAAGTTATCTGAAAATGGTCTTTAAAGATGGAGTCTCAGTATGTTGCCCAGGCTGGCCTAGGACTCCTGGCCTCAAGTGATCTTCCTGCCTCAGCCTCCCAAATTGATCTTCCTGCCTTAACCTCCCAAAGTGGTGGCGGGATTACAGGCATAAGCCACTGTACCTGGCTGAGCTTTTGAAAAGGAGGATTCTTGGGTAACTAACAACCTCTACTAATTGCTTTAGAGCTGTAATAGATGAGGTGTAACTATCTGAATTTTAAAAAAAGCTTTGCACTGGGTAAGGATGGACATACTAACCTACTTAAATCCCAGGGTTGAAATTAGTCATGCATTATTTTGCCAGATCTTTAACTTTGAACTAGTCTATTCAGGGCATATTGTTTCCCGAGTTTGACAATGTGAAGCAAGAGTAAATCAAGAAAGATGGTTTTCTGGCAGCTTGAAACTTCTTGCCCTATGCCCCATCTTCTTCCAGCCTCCTTTGCAAGGGAAGAATGAAGATAAAAATCATCTGTTTTCAACCATGCACAAGGGTGTATTTGCCACATGTATGTTGCTACGACTGAATTGGACTCTGCTCAAAGACGGCAGGACTAGGGGCCCAGGGCCTATTTGCAGGGAGTTGGTTTCTAACGAGTAGGAGGCCTTCAGCTGCAATGGCCGGAGATGCTTGATAAACGTAAGGAAAACAGTAATCTCCTGGAGATACTTAGCTGAGAGGATGGTCAGTGTTGACAAGCCTTCTATGAAAAGGTTTTGGGAACAGTCTGAGACAAGTGGTACAGTTTATGCAAATGCCCGTTAAGCCTTCTTTCCTGATATTTATGCTGCAAACTGTAATCCCATCTCATTTCCAAGCCGCTGGTAAACCAAGAAAAAGAAACTGATTCTTGTCCATGGCTCTAAGAAGACCAACGAGACCAGTGAAACTTTAAAGGTAAACTTTGAATGAGTTACAGACCCACAAAGTTAGCAAACATCGCCACAGAAAACACTCCGGCCTCACGACACGCTACCATTTGCCTTGTGGATGTTGATAGCGCATGGATCTTATCAGGAAGTTGCTGGAATGGATTTCTGCTTTGTACTTAGTAAAAATGTCTACAGAAGCAATGAAATGCAATACCCAGAGGGTGATTATTTTTTGAACTGGAGAGAAGGTCTGATAGTCTTAGAAAGAAAAGATGATGTTTTATATTCTATTTGTAGGTATAATTATATCTAGATTGTTTTGATTGAATCATCGGAGAATGGTATTTCTCATCCACTAATGGATAAATGGATTGATAGCAGGCACTCCCTTAATATACGTGAGTACATTATCTGCTTGGTGTGTCATGCAGTAAATGGCTTTAATATGTAAGCTTGTAGCCCGTAAAACCCGTACTCAGATTTTTATACCTGAGTTGTTTGTCGTGTTTAAGTGGATGAGGCATGGTCTAGGAATCATTGCGTTGGTTTATCCTATTCTCAGATTAGGAAGTTGAGGCTCAGGGAGTTTATGGCATTTTGCAAAGGTCGTACAACCAGCTTATGGCATGGCCAGGCGGGAACACAGACATGCTGTAAATCCTGGGGTCTTGTGCAATCCCTGGTGCCTCTTGATAGGGAGCCTCATGCTCGTCTCCTGTCCACCTTGCTGGTGGGACTTGTCCTGGTCTTAATCTGAGATCTAGCCCTCCCTCTGCTGTCTCTGCCTGGATCCTGGGCACAGCTTCCTGGCTTCCAGTCCCTCTGTCTGATAAACTTCATCTCATGTCTTACTTTGCTACCTCGTGTCTATCTTTGAAGAGCTGCTGTCTCGCGAGTTAGAGTCTGGCTGTCATTTTCTATTGCAGTGGGACTCCAGTTCATGGGAAGTGATAAGGAGTCCTTTTGCCATGTAGGATTTCCCCTCCTAGCAGTGTGGTTCTCACCACTCTATGATAGTCCTGCAGGGTGTGAGGTCCATGCAGGACCGTTGTAGGAAGTCCTGTGTCCCCAGGAAAAGTCTGTGGTGGGACAGTGCTGTCTCAGCCATGGAGTCACTTTCCTATGTCTTAGTCTTCCCTCCATGTGAAGTTACAAGAAATACAAAGCTCTGTTTTCATTCTTTCTCTTCTTTTCCTCCAACTGTTCTTCTCCCACTCATTCATTTTAGTCAGAGTATTTCTGTTTAGGAAACAGACTGGTAGCCACAGGTGAACCCTTCGCCACACTGGTGCACTGTGAGAGAAGGCCAGGGACGGAGGTCTGATTTCCTCCTCTATGAAACCAAGTGAGGCCTGGGAGGAGAGTGGGTACATTGGTCTGTTCTCACGCTGCTAATAAAGACATACCAAAGACTGAGTAATTTTTAAAGGAAAGAGGTTTAATTGACTCACAGTTCCACAGGGCTGGGGAGGCCTCAGGATTTACAATCCTGGTGGAAGAGGAAGCAAACACGTTCTTCTTCACATGGTGGCAGGAAGGAGAAGAATGAGAGTAAAGGGAGGAAAATTCCCTTATAAAACCACCAGATCTCACGAGAACTCATTCGCTGTCATGAGAATAGCATGAAGGTAACTGCCCTCATGATTCAGTTGCCTCCTGTGGGGTTCTCGCTACCACACATGGAGATTATAGGAACTACAATTCAAGATTAGATTTGGGTGGGAACGCACAGCCAAACCATGTCTTTCTGCTCCCGGCCCCTCCCAAATTTCATGTCCTCACATTTCAAAACACAATTATACCCTTCCAGCATTCCCCAAAAGTCTCAACTCAGTCCGGCATTAACTCAATAGTCTGGGTCTGAAGTCTTATCTGAGAGAAGGCAAGTCCCTTTCACCTATGAGCCTTTGCAATCAAAAGCAAGTACCATTTATACTTCCTGGATACAATGTGGTCACAGGCATTGGGGAAAATACACCCATTCCAAATAGGAGAAATTGGCCAAAATGAAGGGGCTGCTGGCCCCATGCAAGTCTGAATTCAGTGGGGCATCCTTTGACTCCATGTTTCACATCCAGGTCATGCTGATGCAAGGGGTGGGCTCCCATGGCCTCAGGCAGCTCTAACCCTGTGGTTTTGCTGGATATGCAGGATATAACCCCCTTCCAGGCTGGCTTCATGGCTGGTGTTGAGTGTCCATGGCTTTTCCAAGTGCAGGGTGCAAGCTGTTGGTGGATTTGGGATCTGGAGGATGGTAGCCCTCTTCTCACAGTTTCCCTGGGCAGTGCCCAGTGGGGGCTCTGTGTGTCGGCTTAAACCCTACCTCTCCATTCCACGCTGCCTTCGCAGAGGTTCTCCATAAGGGCTCTGCCCCTGCAGCAGACTTCTGCCTGGGCATACAGGCATTTCCATTCATCCTCTGAAATCTAGGCGGAGGTTCCCTCAATTCTTGACTTCTGTGCACCTGCAGGCCCAACGAAGCAATGGCCTGAACTCTATGTTGGCCCTTCTTAGCTGCAGCTGGGACACAGGACACTAAGTCCCAAGACTGCACAAAGCAGCGAGCCCTGGGCTTGGTCTTAGCTGCAGCTGGGAAACAGGACACTAAGTCCCAAGACTGCACAAAGCAGCGAGCCCTGGGCTTGGTCTTAGCTGCAGCTGGGACACAGGACACTAAGTCCCAAGACTGCACAAAGCAGCAAGCCCTGGGCTTGGACATGAAACCATCTTTCTTCCTAGGCGTCTGGGCATGTGTTGGAAGGGGCTGCCATGAAGACCTCTGAGGCGCCCTGGAGTCATTTTCCCCACTGTCTTGGTGACAAACACTTGGTTTCTTATTCCTTATGCAAATTTCTGCAGCCTGCTTGAATTTTGTCTCCAAAAACGGGGTTTCCTTTTCTATTGCATGGTCAGGCTGCAAATTTTCCAAACTTTTATGCTCTGCTTCCCTTGCAAACATAAGTTCCAATTCCAAACCATCTCTCTCAAGTTCAAAGTTGCACAGATCTCGAGGGTGGGGGCAAAATGCCACCAGTCTCTTTGCTGAAGCATAGCAAGAGTGACCTTTACTCCAGAGCTGAAGAAGTTTCTCATCTCCCTCTGAGACCACCTCAGCCTGGACTTCATTGTTCGTACCACTATCAGCATTTTGGTCAAAGCCATTCAACAAGTTTCTAGGAAGTTTCAAACGTGCCCACATTTTCCTGTCTTCTTCTGAGCTCTCCAGACTGTTTCGACCTCTGCCTATTACGCAGTCCCAAAGCTGCTTCCACATTTTTGTGTATCTTTATAGCAGTGCCCCACTCTCTGCAGTACCAATTTACTGTATTAGTTTGTTCTCATGCTGCTAATAGAGACATACCCAAGACTGGGTAGTTTATAAAGGAAAGAAGTTTCGTTGACTCACAGTTACACAGGGCTGCGGAGGCCTCAGGATACAATCATAGCATAAAGGGAAGCAAACACATCCTTCTTCACATGGCAGCAGGAAGGAGAAGAATGAGAGCAAAGGGTCAGAGGAAACCCCCTATAAAATCATCATATCTTGTGAGAACTCACTTGCTATCATGAGAACAGCATGAGGGAAACTGCACCATGATTCAATTACCTTTCACCAGGTCCCTCCCATGATGTGCAGGGATTATGGAAATGAGAATTCAAGTTGAGATCTGGGAGCGGGGAGCACAGCCAAACCGTGTTGGGGGATTGCTCCTGGCTCACACTGATGCTTCCTCTCCCCAGGTCCAAGCATGCTCTAAAATATTGTAGCCTGGAGTATGTCTGAGAGAAAGGGGTTCCTTGAGTCCTAAGCTTTGGACAAAGGGCTGAAAGTGTGTACCTTTTACATGCTTAATGTATCTTTTTTCCTATGAGAAGTAAACTCTCTGGTAAAGAGAACAGATTGCTGAAGCCGTCAAACAGAGGAGGATATAGAAGTGCTCTCTCCCTTCAAGCCAGGGAACTGAGATGGAGGTTGTCTCATGGAGGCCTTTATTGCCGACACATTTAGCATAATGCTTCTTGAGAAGCAGCCCTGTGGTGTGTTGTGTGCAGAGAGGGAGGTGTGGCTCCTGATTGACTGGAGGTTCCCTTGTACCCCAGCTGTGCAGCACATGGACTGGGGATCATGTCTGCCTGGCTGCCGGCCCCAACTTTGCATTCAGCTGTGGGACACTGGGGTTTTGCTTCTCCCCTCCTGAGTCTCAGTTTCCTCATCTACAACCTGTGGGTCATGATAGGGTCTGTTTCATAGGGTTGTAAAGGGGACTTGGTGAAATAATGCGTGTGGCCCCATCATTGGTCTGCTAGTTTCGATGGCTCTGCTGTGACCATCAAGGCACTAGAGGTGGTGTGGGTTTTAAGGTGCACTTGTTAGAGAACAATTCGTTTGAGGAGGGGACCAACTGATTGCTTTGTATTTTATAGTTTAGAAAACATTAGACTCCCATAAATAAAGCATTTTAATAAAACAGATTATTGTCTTGTCTTTGAATCCAGAGAGAGAGAGTTTTCAATTAATCACAAACTAAGCTACCGAGCTCTTGTCTTTCAACATGTGTGGAACAGGCGAAGTTGCCATAGGCTGAATTCCAGCCCCATAGGTTTGTGGCCAGCGAGGAGGTCATGGCCAGGCACACAGGCGAATGCTTATTGATCTCAGGAGGTTGATGTCCTCTCCTGTTGAGGTCTCTAATTAGCCACAGCTTTCTCCTATCATTTTCTCAGCAGAAACCACAAAAGAAACATGAAGACTCTGCCTCTGGCTTCTAAGTATTTCTTATTTAGGAGCAGCAAAGAAAGAGTTGAAATGAAAGAAAGCAAAAGGGGTAATTCGGTCCATATACTGAAACTGAAATGAAACGCGTGGTGCATCAGTTAATTAGGTCTTGAATTTGCCAGAGTTTAACAAGGAGAAGTAAACACCTACACACGTGTTCATGGAAGTGACTGATTATTTGGAGCAAAGTGCAGCGCTCCTCCGAGATGCATTACTGGTGACACAGCTGCAGTGGGGGCCACGCTTGAACAGTTTTGCTAGTTTAGAAGTTACAGCCTCTAATCTTTGCACTTTTCTAGTTCCATGACTTGAAGCGTGCTTCCCATAATGCATTTCACATATATCATAAAATTATTACTTTGGAAGGTAATGACAGGTCTTGGAGAATTTATGAACAAAAGTATTATGGGAAGTGAAGGTTAACAATTAAGCAGATGTATCCATTTCTTATCTCATGAAAATATACATAAAATTAGCTTAGGGTATATTTTAAAATGCTGGATTCTTTTTCTGTTGTAATCAACGAATTTCCCTCCTCCTCCTTCTCCCTTGCTTCCTCCTTCTCTCCCCCTCCTTCGCCGCCTCCTCCTCCTCTTCTTTTCTAGACTGCACAGACGATTCTGGTGGTGGTCGTGGTGTTTGGAATCTCCTGGCTGCCGCACCACATTATCCATCTCTGGGTTGAGTTTGGAGTTTTCCCACTGACACCGGCTTCCTTCTTCTTCAGAATCACCGCCCACTGCCTGGCGTATAGCAATTCCTCGGTGAATCCTATTATATATGCATTTCTCTCTGAAAATTTCAGGAAGGCTTATAAGCAAGTGTTCAAATGTCACCTTCGCAAAGATTCAGATCTGAATGATAATAAAGAAAACAAAAGTCGAATAGACACCCCACCATCAACCAATTGTACCCATGTGTGATAAAACAAATATTAGAGTATCCTTATTGTTGAGTTTCCTTGTAAGTGGACCAGACACAGAAACAAACAGAACTAGTAGCAATGCTGCAACTTCTTCTCTTAACAACTCATGTCATTTTAATTAAATCCCACCTCTGTTCAAAAGCACTTTGACCCATCTAGGAAATTCCTAGGTCTAGTGAGAATTACTTTTCAGTTTTATTTTATTTCAAAATTATGTTTCAGAAACAAAAGACAATGCTGTATAGTTTTATTCCTCTTCAGAAATGAAAGCTTTGTAGAATTCTATAGATATGTTCACCTCTTCGTAGATTAAGGACTGGCCCATCAAAATGGTCAGGAATATTTGGAGTCTATATTTTAAAGCAAATATATTTAGAAAAAAAATTTGAGCGTTAATTCTTTAATTTTAAGATAAGTAATATTATGAACTATGTATTTTAAAATATGATCATGGACACACAATGATGATTTTTCTGGGGGCCATTTACATAGACACATCTATTAAGTGGAAAGAAGGCTTCCTGAAGTCTGATTGCACAGGTGCATTGCTTGCAATTGTAGCTAGGGTACAGAGCTTCTGCCATCGGTGGTTGTGAGATACAGTTGGTTTCTCTCAGGAGTCAGCTCAGTGTTGAGGTGGTGACCCTGGGGTGCAGTAGTAGGCACTGTTGATTAAAATCTATCCTGTGAAATCAGGCTTTATAGAATTAAGGAAACAGAGTCAGAGACCACTGCCCTAGTGATGGAAAGTGCAAATGAGTTTTTAAGAATAAAATTGGGTATTGAAATTTCATATAAGTACTTGACAAAGGTTTTCATTATGCCTCGAATGGAACCTACTCGAAAGAGAGATGAAAAAAATCAGCAAGGTTGATATAGATAATAATTTCTAAGGGGCTGAAGACTAAACGGAATTCAGTAAGTCATATGATGTAATGGTAATGCCTATAGATAAAGTATATTTCATGTTTGATTTAGATAACATTAAAAAATCACGAGACTGAATACACCTAGGGATATCCTATCTTGTAAAAATGCATGATTTTTCATTAAATTTGTAATAATGTGTAATGCACATTTCCACCAAATGTTACTTCCTCTAAAAATGTTAATGTGGGGTCAAAACCACTTGAATTTCAAATGTAGTTTTCATGACAATTTCATATGGATATGTGTTTACATTGAGAAAATGGCATGAAGATACTAATTATCCTGGATCAGAAAAGTGCTATTCAGGCTGCAAGACCTCAATATGTTTTAGGAGGAAACAAAAGCAAGATTTGTTTTTGTTTGTTTAAAAGGATTTGGCTAGGAACGGTGGCTCATGCCTGTGATTCCAGCACTTTGGGAGGTCAAAGTGGGCGAGTTGCTTGAGCTTGGGAGTTCAAGACCAGCGTGGGCAGCATGGCAAAACCTGGGCTCTACTAAAAATACAAAAATTATCTGGGTGTGGTGGCACATGCCTGTAGTTTCAGCTACACTGGAGGCTGCTGACACAGGGGATCACCTGAGCCTGGGAGGTCCAGGATGCAGTCAGCCAAGATTGTACAACTGCACTCCAGCCTGGGCAGCACAGCAAGACTCTATTTCAAAAACAAAAACATAAACAAAACAACGATGTGTAATGTACATCTGTGCCAAATCAGGACTCCACATGGAACATCAAATTTTGGATAAAAATACAGACTTGACATAAGCCTTTGGCATGCTGACTTTTTTAACTCATTCACTTACTTTCATTAATCATATTTCAGTGACCAGTGTTTACATTTGCAATGTTATGAATAACTCTTTGGATAAAAGGAAAGAAAAATGTTAGACAGGTTGGGAAGTGATATATTTTCATGTTTGTTGACCAAAGAAGTTGTATGTATGCGTAAGTGAAGGTCTTAAAGAACAAGCCCTTTGTATCGAATGTTTTTGCACTTTATTCAAATATAGGAGCAGAAAAATTTTATCCTCACAATAATACCTCATGTGATTTGTGGAACTTGTGTTGCTGTTGTTAACTCCAGAACAACTTCTTGGGGTGTGAATTCACAAAACTGTGCAAAGAAGTGCCTTCTGGTTGCGTTTGAACTTGCATGAATGGCTATTTCTTTGTTTTCTCCTTGTGATCTGTAAGCACGTAAATTGAAGTATTAAAAAAATACTGTAACTAATGTCACTATTTTCTAGAGGCATGCTGAAAATGTGCTGTTCCTTTGGCCCTTCCCCGATGCTACTGGTGTATAGAAAGCTTGAGACATGGCACGAAAGTCATAACTCGCACTTGAAAACCCTCCACTTTGCTGAATGTAGATGCTAACTGTTGCATTTTATCGTTAGATAGAATATACTTCCTGCATATTGTCATTCTAATCAGTTCCTCTTACTCAGTGTTTCAGCTGAGTCTACTTCTAAAACAAATTTTGATAGGGATAATAACATACTCTGCAAAGATCTAAACCTGTACAGACTTTTCTGAATGAAGAGTTCCAGAAGAACTCGTAAACAGAGTTAAATTACCCAGGGAAGTATAGGAGTGTGTTGCATTTGCCAAGCATCAGCTTCCTAGCAGACTTTACCCTAATGTATCATGACCAATTCTGGTCTTTTTTTCTTTCTTTTCCATCACTAAATAAAGACAGCCTCCCAAGGACACACTTTTTATCCCAGCATCAGGTTGTGGGAGAAATATTGAGTGCGCCTTTGAAGTCAGGCTTCCTGAGACCCACATTTTCGGTTTACTTCAAAGAAAACTGATGCTTCCAATGTAGATTTGGGTGTCTCAGTGCCCTGCAGTAGCTGTTGTTTTCCTAGGCTTTTTGCTTTCACCTAAGGTGACAGGCTCTGGGATATTTAGTGGTTGAAATGCCTGCTGTTTCACATGCATAAGCAACAGTTTTGCTTTCCTGCTGCTGAATATAGTGATGTGGTTGGAAACATTTTCTTGTCCTGTATCCTGGAGATAGGAAATAGATTCTCTCTGTGCTCTTCTGAGCAGGTATGTACTTGGCAATGTGGGAGACAGACCATTTTCTCAATACTTTACGTAAATTACTTCTGCTTTTAACTAAATTGTATCATTTTGCCCATTGGGAGTAAAATCATTTCCTCCCCCATCCCGATCTCTTGCATCCTAACTCACTTCTATCCAGATTTCCTCTGGATAATATTTACCACAGATAGATTCCTCCTTTGGCCCAGATATGACGAGTCAGAGTCGGGAGGAGAGATGATTGCGGAACTCCATGAGTCATGCAAGGCTCAGAACTTCTTGAGGCTCAACTCAAAATCATGTTGCATTTCCGCATTCTCCCAGATGCTATGAGGCAGTGCAGCGATCACGTTGATGTGTTCACTGAGACCCAAGGTCTAAGCAGGAGAGGACAGCGTGTCCCTGTATCCCTGTATCCCTTCCCCTTTCATAGTCATGAATATCTGTAAATACCAAAGTGCTCATGCTGGAGCAGCATTACACTGAGGAAAACTACCTATTGTGCAGCTTCATCACGTTCTTGCTTTAAAGGATTTATTAAACTCATATATGTAAACCACCTAGTCGCCAACTGGGAAAATACATCAATGTGGCTACTTCCTCTGGAAAGTTACTGTCTAAAATTTGTAAATTTTAACCTATGCTGTTGCACACAGTTTCCATGTCTTAAATTTTAAAGCGGCTTTCTATTAAAGGTAATCATATTCTTCTTGGACATTAAAAATGTTGCCTGGAAGGGTATTTCTCAAGTAGGTGTTAATGATTGTTTATTGACTTACTTATTTTAAAAGCTGTATATAGAAGAAAGAGTAGGTGGCTTAAAATTCAGTTACTTGGCCTGGAAACAAAAAAAATCATGAAATGGTAATTATATTTGATTTTATTTAACCATATTTTAATATTTTCTCTTTTAGAAGTGGAAAAGTTGGGCCTGTGGAACAATTTGCAATGCTTAAGACATCTTTGATGGGGCTGAATCTGCATAAGGCAAAGGTGCCTAAGGAGAGCGTATCGTATATTCGAATGCATGAGTCAGGATGTTTTGTTCGTTGACTTGTGAAAAATAGATAGTGGTTTCTTTTCTTCACACAGCAGGTTCACTCACATTCACGGTTTTGACTTTAGCTGCCATCCTGGGTTCTGAGGATAGCATGTCTGTTTGACTGGGCAAGACCCTCATACACCCTGGTGGGCCTTGGCTGTCACTTCTCTGTGGTGCCTGGTGCTGGTGCTCTTTACAGTGCTGACTCTTGAGCAGATGCTCCCATCCCTCCCCATCAGCCCCTGTTCCTATGTCAGATGATCCTTGGGTATTGTTCTAGGTGCAGAAATAGTGGGAGGAGTCATAATCCTGAGTGGTGAATAAGAAGGGAAGGTGGCCGGTGAGGGTTTTTACCTTTGTATTCATTGGAAATAAACTCAGCTGAATTTTCTCTCTGCATCTTTTCAATGTTGGCTCCATTTACCATTTTTAGACAATCGTCTGAAGAGCTGAACTGAGAGCTCGAGATTTGGTTGGCACTGTTGATAGAAAGCCTCTCCCTTACTGCTGAAGAACCGATTTCTTGGCCCACATTGTGTAGCTCCAGACTCTCAGCAATTAGAAAAGGCACAGTAGCCGGGCGCGGTGGCTCACGCCTGTAATCCCAGCACTTTGGGAGGCCGAGGTGGGTGCATCACGAGGTCAAGAGATCGAGACCATCCTGGTCAACATGGTGAAACCCTGTCTCTACTAAATACAAAAAAAATTAGCTGGGTATGGTGGCACATGCCTGTGATCCCAGCTACTTGGGAGGCTGAGACAGGAGAATTGTTTGAACCCAGGAGGCGGAGGTTGCAGTGAGCCAAGAATGCGCCATTGCACTCCAGCCTGGGTAACAAGAGCGAAACTCCGTCTCAAAAAAAAAAAAAAAAAGAAAAGGCACAGTAAAGAAAAGAACCCTTGCTGATGGATGGAATGGACTGGAACTGAGCTCCACTGTTTGAATTCTTGACTCTTAGGTAGTAGTGGTGTGTGGTAACCCATGAAGTAGGATGACTTTTGGGGCCTGCTGTAGGTTTTCTATGGGACACCATGTACCTCAGTACTGTATTTTAAAATATTGGATATTGATTATGAAAACTGGACCTATTTATGTGTCATTATTCTAAAGACATTGTGATCTATGAAGGTCTTTTTTTTTTTTTTTTGCTAGATTGGCCAAAACAAATGCTCTTGTTTGGAGGCAATCTAGCTAACATGTCTCATATGGGTAAAAACGCTGATGGTCCTTTGTCTGGTGCTAATGAAGAATGACCTGGGCCAACATAGAACTTTCCCAGTATGGTGAGCATCAGAGTAGACAGACATTCAAAGGCCAAGTGAAGGGCAGATCCCCAGTCACCACCCAGTCCCTGCAGGCAAAGCGCTCAGAGTCCCATTTGCATCTGTGTGGCCTGCACTGTGGTTCCCCTAGGACTCCTGCAGTGGGACACCAAAGATGGTGTGTAAGGTCCTCAGTCTATAATGGGCTTATGTCAAGTATCTAAAGGTTCATTGCCTTGTTCAAGGAATCACAGAGCATCATTTCTGATTGGTTCTTAGAGCCTGCATCTTGTAGCACTGGGACTTCAGGAGGCCTCTGGGGACCATTGACTGTGCTGGGAGGGTGTAGAAATGAAGCTGGTGGCAGAAGCATGCTCCCAGCTCCTCCTCTCATGCTTAGCCAGGCGATTCTTCCTTCCAATGGCCTTGGGATGTCTGTGTAATCATTTGTTGAGAAGTCATTAGAGAGTAACTAATCTAAAAAATCTATCATCCTTTATTTGTGTTGACTTTCTGATCATGCCTTCATTCACTCTTGTTATTACTCATAAATATGTCTGTTTTTATTCTTCCCTGCATCTTTCTGAAAGTTGATCATATTTCTACACTTGCGATCTTCCCATTTCCATCAGTGGGTCTGAAACTGGCTGTACATTTGAATTAGCTGGGAAGTTGAACATACACATGATGCTCTGGCTTTACCTTAGATTAGAGATCCTCATATTTATCAAGCATCAGAATCACCTGCAGAGCTTGTTAAATAGAGATTGTTGGCCACATCTCCAGAATTATTCTGTAGATTTGGGATGAGACCCAAGGATTTGCAGGTGGTTCAGAGACAGCCCCTGAGATCTATTACCTGGTTTAATTGGTTTGAAGGTGAAGGTAGAGTCCAGACTCTTTTTTTAAAAAAATTACTTTTATTGATACATAATACTTATATACATATTAAAGTGTTCATGTGATATTTTGATACATGCATACAATGTGTAATGATCGATGCAGGGTAATTAGGATATTCATCACCTTAAACTTTTAAAAAATATTTGTATCTTTATATATACGTATATATTTTATTGCACTTTAGGTCCTGGGGTCCATGTGCAGAACATGCAGGATTGTGGCATAGGTACCTATATGGCAATGTGGTTTGCTGCTTCCATCCCCCTGTCACCTATATCTGGCATTTCTTCCCACGTCCAGACTTTTAAAAATAAATAGCATCTGCATTTCCAGAGCAGATAAACCAACCAAACTGAGTTGATGATCTTTTAAAGTATAAGCTTCTATGGTTCTGTGAAAAAAATTGTTTACAGGAAATTTAAATCATTCAGAATTTTTATTGCTTACATGGATCAGATCCTTAAAATATCTATTTATTACATTACCCTAGCTACAGAGATCAGTTTTAAAAAACATGAAGGAGTTTGATAACTTATAAGGCTTTCAGAGATTGTTATAATTTTTCCCTCAAAAAATAAAATAGCTTGGTGGAAAGGAGTATGCATTTACTTTGTTTCTCTCAAGTACTAAGGGTTAAAATAGTATTCAAAGTTATTAGATGTCAAGTTTTGAACCCAGTGTTTTCCTTAGTGTTTAAATGTGTGCATGCCTTTCTATGTGACTGCTAATTTTAACTACATTATTATCTCTAAGAGATAAACTTCCCCTGTTCTTAAAGTTTTAAAATTAATTATCTCCTGTTAACATAAGTGGTATGAGTAAGGAAACAAATCTATATATACTGTATTTTGAAATTTCAATAAGGTGTGATATGGTTTGGCTCTGCATCCTCACCCAAATCTCACCTTGAGTTGTAATAATTCCCGTATGTCAAGGATGGGGACAGCTGGAGATAATTGAATTATGGGGGCAGTTTCCCCTGTACTGTTCTCGTGATAGTGAGTTCTCATGAGATCTGAGGGTTTTACAAGCATCTGGCATTTCCCCTGCTGGTGTATTCTCTCTCTGCCTGCTGCCATCCATGGGAGACGTGACTTGCTCCTCCTTGCTTTCTGCCGTGATTGTGAGGCTTCCCCAGCCATGTGGAGCTGGAAGTCAATTAAACCACTTTCTTTTGTAAATTGCCCAGTCTTCGATATGTCTTTATAAGCAGTGTGAAAATGGACTAATAACAATGTAATTGTTTAAATGCTGGTATGAAAGCAGTTTTACCAATACTGTTACAATTATCCTCAAGCTGGCCATACAATTTATCTCGTCATCTATAGATCTCCCATGAATTCCAGTAAGCTGACAAAGCCAAAAGCCAAAAATTAAGAGTTTACATTAATCCAGTTAATGCCAAATCTAGTTATTCTCCATCATCCTACCTCTGTGTTCTGCATGAAACAAAAGTGGCCTTTGTGATTGGAACCAGTCTTCTAGCATTGAAAATAAAATTTCTTCCTTAAAATGCTCTAGTTTGAGAGTATGCTTTTTTAACAAACAAATGGAAATAATCTTCTGCTCCCATAAAGTCCTTGAAGACACTGTATTCCTTAGTTATTGCATATTTGAGAACATTAATTTGTTGCCTTTATACCTGAAAAACAATGTCAGATAAACTTGTTTTATTGCAGTTTATGTTTATTAAGATATCTCTAGACTCAGCTTAGAATTTTGAATATTACTAGAAAAAACTCAGAAGGCAAACTGATGCCCCCATTTTGGGTAACTAGTTTTTTTTTCCCCCTTGGATGAGCACTTGCTTTTTAAAATTACTGATGCCTGATACCTTCACCAGAATGTCTCTTTTCATCATTCTCTAATACTTGAGTATTCTTCATAAATTGAATTATAGTTCCATAAAAGTGAAAGGGATATTTAGCCTGGTAAGTGACCATTTAACCTGGCAATTCCCGATCTTTTGTCATGTAAGGATTCTTTTGTAAATATAAAATTATTCACAGACTTTCATATGACAATAATGTACTTTTAGTATATGTCAGTAGAGAAAACACAAAATGAAAAATAGAACTACAGACCTGTGTCTCTCATGGACATAAACACAAAATCTTCAACGAAATGTTGGTAAATCATATACAAAGAGGTTTAAAAAGAATTATATACCATGACCAAGAAAGGTTCATTCCAGAAATGCAAGGCTGGATCAACAGTGAAAAATCAGTCTGTGTAATTTGCCATGTTGTCAGGCTACTAGAGGAGAATCAGACACCATAACTGACCCAGAAGATGCATTTGACAAAATCCAGCACCCATTCATGATTTAAAAAGTTCTCAGCAACCTAGCAATAGAGGGAAATGTCTTCACTTTAATAAATAGCATTTACAATAAAACTCCAGAGCTAACATCATGTTCAATGTGAAAGACTGAATGCTTTTCCCTCAGGTAAGGAAATTGGCAAGGGCACCTACTCTTATTTAATATGGGTTGGAAGTTCTAGTCCCTGCAATAAGGCAAGAAAAAAAAGGAAAAGGATATAGAGCAGAAAAGAGAGATTAAACTGTCTTTGTTTACAATTGACATGATTATCTGTCTAGAAAATCCCCCAACATAAAAACTCTTTGAACTAGTAACTCATTTCAACAAGGTCACAGGACACAAGACACACAAAATGCGAAGTGAGAAGATGCTACACTGAATCAGTTACACATTTAAATCGTTCATAAGTTATTAATCACAACACAATTGACAGGCATTAGAAATCGTGAGACAAGGGCCGGGCGCGGTGGCTCAAGCCTGTAATCCCAGCACTTTGGGAGGCCGAGTCGGGTGGATCATGAGGTCATGAGAGGTCTCGAGGATCACGAGATTGAGACCATCCTGGTCAACATGGTGACACCCCGTCTCTACCAAAAATACAAAAAATTAGCTGGGCATGGTGGCGCGTGCCTGTAATCCCAGCTACTCAGGAGGCTGAGGCAGGAGAATTGCCTGAACCCAGGAGGTGCAGGTTGCGGTGAGCTGAGATGGGGCCATTGCACTCCAGCCCGGGTAATAAGAGTGAAACTCCGTCTCAAAAAAAAAAAAAAAAAGAAATAATGAGACAAGTACTTTATTCAATCTATAGACAACGCTGCTTCAAACTTAAATTAATCATCAAAGAAAGTTCAGCACTGTCTTCCTCAATCATAAAGCAGGTTTAAATCCCTAAAATAAAAGGCTTGGCCACAGAATGTTATACGTGAGTCCTGAGGTTGTTCCAGTCTAGTATCCTCTTTCTGTAGTGATCTAAATTTTGAAAGACACTGAGATAAAATAAATAGATTTCAAGTGCAATGCCTTTTAATGCTGTCTGCTTTATACCGAGTTTCTCTAGCCACGTCTGTAATGCGGCACAGGATTGCCTAATTTTTCATTCCATTTCTGTCTTGTTGATTATTTTATTTAGTAAGAAGCTTCATATTTTCCTTTTGCATACCCTCGACCGTCTGTGTCTTTGAGGACTTCCCTGGCTCCTCTGATCCATTGCCCTTTTTCAACATCAGGGCCTGACTCCCATGGCTTTGCCCCCAACCCTTGCAACTCACCTGCTCATCCATCCTGTGTTTAGGTAAACTCAGAACCTTCACTGTACTCATCCAAGAAGCCCATCCACACGTTCATGGGCGGTAGAAAAGAAATCTCTGTCTGTGTCTTCTCACCCTTGACACCTGCAATCTCTTTTTACATAATTGGTAGATGTTTGGTGGGTGCAGGCAGAACGTTCCTCTCTTTGTTCCTAAACCATTCATAACTGTAACGATAGAAATTCTAGGGTCAGCAAAGAAGGTACATACTGTTTCTGAAGGTGGTGAGTCCTCTGCTCTGGGACACCCCCATTAGTCCCTTGCACCCTTCCCTGGCTGGGATATCTAGCATGTGTCCATTAAGATATCTTCTAAGATTCTAGGATTTTACAGTTTTGGGGGCCAGGACTGAGAAATGGTATTCATGAAATAATTTTGTTCAGGTGTTATTATTTTTTGTACATAGAGCTATCCTGAGGAGTATATTATTAAGTTTTAAAACTGTTATTTAAAAAACTTAACTTGATACACTGAAAGCTGCTAATTGCCTTTTATTCTATTATGTAAAATGTGATTTAAACACATTTGACCTTTTGGGGATAGCTGTGAGAGAAGAAAGTGCTTGCAGAGACTTCAACTAAATATGTACAAATGGCACTCTGTCCTCTGCAGTCTACTGTAAGTGTATGATGAATGTCTTCTAAGAAATAATAGGTGGAGAAGGAATAAATGAAGTTTCAGAAATTTGTTTCTACCTGGGGTGATTACACTGTAGGTACAGAATATTGGTGAAGTAAATATTGATACATCTTAAATGCATTATAAATGCATTATCTGAATAATCAAAAAATAAAGAATATGCTGATAGAGATCATGTCAAATGTATAAGTTGCTATAAATTGTCTCTTTTACAAGAAAGCTTTTCATAAATATGAATTCAGGAAGATTATGTTACCTTAGTGAATAATATTTGTGATCCCAAAATAAAATTTTTTAGACTGAATCCTTTTGTTTCATTTAGCCAATCAATATACTTTTTTTGAATGTCTGTGTGCAATTCACCATGTTAGGCATTGTCAGGAATAAAAATGAATATAATATATATTTCCTGTCACCCAAGGAATGTTACCACATAATTTTAAGAAAGGAGATAGATTATTGATAAGACAAATTGACAAAAATAACAGGGGGCAAATGAGGGATTGGGCAGAAGTCTTATTAAGAGGAATCCCCTCTCTGAGTAGCAGAGTTATCTGAAAGACTCTATGTGGTAGCGTTTTTTTTTTTTCTTTTTCTTTTTTTTTTTTTTCTGAGACAGAGTTTTGCTCTTGTTACCCAGGCTGGAGTGCAATGGCACGATCTTGGCTCACCGCAACCTCCACCTCCTGGGTTCAGGCAATTCTCCTGCCTTAGCCTCTTGAGTAGCTGGGATTACAAGAATGTGCCACCATGCCCAGCTAATTTTTTTGTATTTTTAATAGAGACGGGGTTTCACCATGTTGACCAGGATGGTCTCGATCTCTTGACCTCGTGATCCACCCGCCTCAGCCTTCCAAAGTGCTGGGATTACAGGCTTGAGCCACCGCGCCCGGCTGGTAGTGTTTATTTTAATAGACTGAGTATTTACATGCTTTATGCGCTTGGTCATTGAAACTCTATGAATTTGATAAGAGACATGTATTGAACATCCAAGAAGCACGACAAACTCCAGGCAGAACAGTCTCAAAGAGGTGTGTGCCTGACACATCATAATTGATATAGTTTGGATATTTGTCAATACCCAAATCTCATGTTGAATAATAATCCCCAGTGCTGGAGGTGGGGCCTGGTGGAATCATTTACATCATGGGGATGGCTCCCTCATGGCTCGAGGCTGTCTTCATGATAGTGAGTTCTTGTGAGACATGGTCATTTAAACCTGTGTGGCACTTGCTCCTTGCCCACTCATTCTTGCTTGCTCCTGCTTGGCCATGTGATGTGTCTAGTCCCCCTTCACCCTCCATCATAATTGAAAGCTTCCTGAGCGTTCTCTAGAGGGCATCCAGATGCCAGTACCATATTTCCTGTAAAGCCCACAGAACCATGAGCCAGTTAAAAGTCTTTTCCTTATAAATTACCCAGTCTTGGGTATTTCCTTATAGTAATGCAAGAACAGCCTAATATAATAATTAAACTCTTGAAAGACAAAGATAAAACTGTTGAAAGCATCGGGAGGGAAGTGAATTGTCACACCACAGTTGTGTGATTAATAGCTAACTTTTCATCAAAACAATGACAGAAGGCAGTGGGATGACATATTCAAAGTACTGAAGGAAAGAAAAAAAACACAACTGTAAACCAAGAATTCTATATCCTGCAAAAACTAGCCTTTAAATATAAAGAAAAAAATTAACATATTTCCCAATAAACAAAAGCTGAGACAGTTTGCTGCTAACAGATCTAACCTACAAGAACTACTGAAAGGAGTCCTCCAGGCTGAAATGAAAGAGAATTAGACAGTAACTCAAATCCAAATAAAGAAATAAAGAGCACCAGGAAAGGTAACTACATAAGCATACAGGAAAGAGACTATGCTGGTACATTTACTTGTAATTATCCCTTTTATTTCCTCTATCATTAAGAAAACAACTGAATAGTGTAATAACTTAAATGGATGTTGATTGGAACACTCTTTATAGACATGTAATATGCAAAAATAACACCATATGGGGGAGAAGAACGATGTTATATAGGAACAAAGTTTTTGTATACTATTAAAATTAAGTTGGCCTTCACTTGGACCCTTCCAAGTTAATGTGTCATTGAGACAGTAATTGTGATTCTGAGAGTCACCACTAGTAAAATAACTACACATAGTAAAGGAAATGACAATGAGCTTAAAATGGTACAGTAGGAAACAACCATTCAACACAAAAGAAGGCGGTGATGAAGCAACTGGAAAAAAGACATAGGACATAGAGAAAACAATAGTAAAGTGGCATATAGAAATCTCACTTTACTAGTAATTACATTGAATGGTCTGGTCTCGGTAGAGGACTGGATTCTTGAGCAGTGAATGATTTGAGTAGCACAAGACAGTCATTTTGTTGTTGGCACTGACTTCTGCCAATGAAGGAGCAGAGGAGGACTGATTTGTCCAGCATGTGCCTCTCTCCAACCGTCCACTCCTTTCCCCTGGGCCTTCTTGGGGCATCCTGGCTAATACTCCCTGCTCTGGGCACCATGCACGTGGATTTACAAGCATCGTCTTGTAAGATGGGCAAGGCTGCAGCAAGAGGTGAAGATGCAAGCCTCATCTTGAACAGCTGGCCACATGCCAGTGGTTTCTCTGTGATTCTCCTGCCATCTTCCTCAAGTAAAAGACATTGGTGAAGGGGACAAGGCTAAAAATTAAAGATTTCCAGCATTGCTACTGGGGTGCAGCTCAATGCAGGTCAACTCTGAATTGGGGGCTTCTCAGCTCCTAAACGTGTTTCTATCATGTGTACTTAATACTTTATTTCATCTTCTCAGTCAGCCGTCCGCACATTCGGCTCGGAGGTCTTGCTTTCTATCTTTCTAAACACATAAACTTAATTTTTAGATGTGTAGAAAAGTGGCAAATGAAGTAGCTAATTCCTATATATGCCTCACCACCTTTCTCTCACTATTGACCTGACTACTGTACATCTGTCAATAGGAAGAAATTGACGTCAGCGTTACCCTTAGCTGAATTCCAGATGCTATTTGGATTTCACCGATTTTCCCACTAATATCTTCTTGCTGCTCCAGGATCCAGTCTGGCCAGCATGTTACATGTGGCCACCGTGTCTCCCAGAGTCCTCTGGTCTGTGAAAGTTTCTCAGTATTTCCTTGTTGTTTTATGATCTTGACATCTCCATTGTAAGGCCAGCTGAGAGAAAGGACCAGTAGACCCAAAGTCAGGCAAGCAAGTTTACGGTGCCTGGCTGCCCCATAGCAGTCAGAGGAGGTAGCCCTGAGCTTACAAAATGAGAGGTTTATATGGGGGAGAGGGCTGAGGGAGTTTCCGGGTATGATCACATCCTGGGGTTGTCAGTTAACTTTGCCTCCTATCTTCCCGTGACAGGCTTACAATATATTTTATCTTGTGAAAACAGGAATTTACAAGACAGTGTAACCTAGGTTTGTTCACATTTCTCATCACCCGCCCTCCCCGTGCCGCCTGGATGGCTGTAATCAGGGTTTGCTCCAGGTAGCATGTCTGGCGGCCTTGCTGTGGCACCTGGATAGGGGTTTAGGATTGCAGCTGCGGCGCCTTCAGGGAAAGGGTCGGCTGCGCAGAGAGGTTTCCTGGGGCAGCTTATCCCTAACATCCTCTACCCGTGGTCATAAGTTTTGAGGGTGTACAGCCATGCTTGCCATTTATGGGTTGTCTATGACTGATTTCACACTGCAACAGTGGATCTGAGTCATGTGGTAGAGTCCACAGGGTGGGCAAAGACGAAAAAATTCACTATTTCACCCGTGTGGAAAACGTTTATCCATCCTGCTCTAGATTAGTAGCCTGTGTTCCTTTGGTAGACTCCAAATTCCTCTAGCACAGAAATCTCTCTTTTGATCTCAGTGCTGATTAACCTCATAAATCTCATTATATGTGCTTAATAAATGTTGGCCATCAAATTAAAAAAGACTACCAATGTGTCTAAAGATGGAAGGTTCTGATAATTGGGTAATTTTTCGGTGAGTTATTTTCTAGAGGGAATTTTATCACATGACACCTAAATCCTATGTTCCCTTTTTAAGTTGCTGTCTACCTTCTGCCAACCTGTCAAGGAGAGTTTCCCATTTCTACAGTGAGAACTTTCTTCTTACAGAATTCCTTTCTCAAACACAGATAAGATTTGCTGCACCTTAAAAGCAGTTAATTCCCTTGGAAGACAGATGATTCCCTTTAACAGATTTGAATTCTGATAAACCAAGAAATTTGATGGGCTTGGAGAAATATACCTTGGTTTTAAAATATGCTTGGGAAACTTTCCAAGTTTTAAGAAGAATGTTTGTATTTTCAATGTGACTGGGTCCCTTGGTTTGCTTAATCACAGGGGCCATTGCCACGCAAAAGACTAAGCCAGGCCTCACCTGCTTTTGACAGCATTTAATGATGCTTGTCTTTTGAGGGCTTTTCTGACTTTATCTCCAATTCTTAGAATTTTCGGAGAAGAATAAAAGGTCTGTGGGGACATGGACTTGGGACCTAACTCAGTTTCCCAGTTCACTTTGGACATCAGACCTTTCTAGCATCACATGGATCCCCAAATCTATCCTGTCTGGTGCAGAGGAGGGAGGGTCCAGGTTTGAAAAGCTGTTGCATGATGTTAGAGCCAGCCTTTAAAATCGAGTTTTCACTCCATTGATTCAACAGAGCAGCTTCTATTGAGGGGTTTATTTTCTAGGTTGAATGTCACAGGATTTCTTTCTGCAGTAATCTATGTGTCTGTGGTATGGATGGACAGTTCTTTTTTTTTTTTGTTTGTTTTAATTTTTATTGCATTTTAGGTTTTGGGGTACATGTGCAGAACATGCAAGATAGTTGCATAGGTACACACGTGGCAGTGTGTTTTGCTGCCTTCTGCCCCCTCACCCATA